>BJCM01065420.1:0-13726 GCA_018326385.1 Flaveria bidentis | reverse complement strand
CAAGATCACCCCAATTTTCAGTCGCATTGTACTTTATCCACTCCGGTATGTGATCTTGATTCTCTTCCCGTTCCTTAACCAAATCATCCTTGAAAGACTTTGTTATATGACATAAAGTCCCTTCAAAGGTAACTTCAAAACCTTGTAATGCCAATTGTTCGAGACTTAAAACATTCTTCTTCATCGTGGGTGTATAATATATTGATTCAATAATCCTTGAAACCCCACTGCAGTTCAATTTAACTTGTCCTTTGCCTCAGTAATATGCTTTTGTAAACCCCGGAAAATAGGTCTCGATTCCATATGATTTCTTGAATTTCTTGAACAATTTCTTGTTCCCATATAAGTGTTTCTTCCTGTGCAAACTCATATACCACATGTTGTTCCACTTTCCATGATTTGTTCCCTTTACCAGAAATTCAAAGTATTTGATTCTGTTTTCACATATTTGTCTGAATTTTCCGGGTCGATTACAATACGGACATACATGATGGTTGAACGATTGTTTCCCATGTCGGCCTCTAGCGAATTCTATAAACTTTATTGTTGCTAAATTGTTTTTCCATTTCAATGAATTCGAGCGTTCAATTGAGAAGTCATTCACCCTGATCCACAACGTCTCCACACTAGAATCCCCACCGTCCCCTCGACTGCACTTTCCCGATTCATCCTGGTCTTCTTGACCGAACCGAAGTGCTGAATTCATCACTAAGACATCTGCACCATCAATGCTTCCACACACATATTGATCCTCCATTTTCCAAATCTTTAAACAATTATCACGACACCAATTTCCTTTTTCTTCCTAGGAGCGTTTCCGCTTTGATACCAATTATAGGATCTTGATAGATCAAACAATTGATTGTTCTTGCACTCAAGAACATACACAGTACACACGTATATATGCACAGAGAATCTATGCAATTGACATCTTTATTACACACTAATTAAAGGATACAATAGGTCTATTTATACCCTTCCAGATTGGCGGTTAATTATAGTTACTTGGTGCCAAACCGTTGGGTTCATAACTACCTTTCTACCCGATACACATAGTATCCAATTTGATCCATATACTACAATACACACCTACTTTATTTATTTACATAAGATACTTAGACTAAGTAATTTGATGATGAGATTGTTTCCAACAATCTCCACCTTAGCGATAGCAAGATCTCTACATCACATGTTCAACCCACATTTAACTCCTTCAAACAATACAAGAACTTTAGACTAAGAACACACTTAGTAAGCATATTAGCTATATTGAGACCTGTTTCAATATAAGCAATCCTCCCTGTCTTTGAATTGACAACTTCTCTAATACAATGTATCTTAACACTAATATGCTTTGATCTTTCATGGAAAACTTGATGTGTGGACAATCGGATAGCTCCTAAATTGTCATAATGCACTATTACATCACCAACAGAGATACCCATTTCAGATACAATGCTTTTAAGCCAAAAGAAAACTATTTCATGGCCGCAGTCTAAGCAATGAATTCTACTTCAGTAGTAGATGTAGCAACAACATGCTGCAATGAAGCTTTCCAGCACAAATTTCCACCAAGAACCTTAAAAACATAACCAATGATAGACCTTCCCTTATTCATATCCTTGGCAAAATCTGAATCAACAAACTCATGTATCACAGGCTAAACATCACTATGACCACCAAACAACAAACCAACCTCTCTTGTACCATTAAGATACCATGGTATCTACTTGAGTCCTTCCCAATGACATTTCCCTAACTTAATGAGATATCTACACACCATACTAACAGCAAAACCTATGTCTTGTCTGGTGCAAACCATTAGATACATCAGACTCCTAACAACACTTGCATAGGGCACATGAACCATTTGTTTTCTATCTTCTTTAGAATTTGGTGAGTCTTTACTAGACAATTTAAAATGCATAGCTAAAGGAGTACCACTAGTTTACAATCACTTATAAAATAATTGCATAATACCTTTTTGAGATAAGACTTATATGACAGTTTAATCATACCTACAATTCTTTCTCTAGAAATCTCTATGCCTAAAGTCTTCTTATCTTTCCCAAGCTCCTTCATTTCAAACTCAACCATAGTTTTGTCTATCACATCTTTGTGTTTACAAGCTATTAACATGTTATCTATATACAATAACAATTATAAGATGTCATCATCTCCCAACTTCTTATAGTAGATACATGTATCATATTGACTTCTATAAAAACCACAAGACACCACATAACTATCAAATCTCATATACCACTATCCAAGAGATTATTTCAAACCATAAAGCTACTCTTTTAATATACACACTTTATCAATTTGAGTCATAGCTTCAAAACTTAGAGGTTGTCTCGTATAAATCTTCTCTTCTAGAAATCCATGTAAAAATGTTGTTTAAACATATGTCTGCTCAAGTTCCAAGTTTTGAACAGTTGTGATTGACATAATGATTCTTATTTATGTATTGTTTATCACAGGAGAAAACACCTCACTAAAATCAACTCTTGCTCTTATTGTAAAGCACCTTGCAACTAGCCTGGTTGTAACATCTGCTATTTTTGAAAATATGGACCCAGTATATGGTGATACTTGTGTTTGTTGCATTGACGACATTATGCATGAACAGAATGGTGATACTTGCATTTTTTGCATTATGGAAAAGGTCGAGTATATGGTTTCTTTGTCAGGGCTTGATTAGGAAAAACCGGTGGATGAGTTGGTGCAACTTGATTAACTGGAACGATAGGGGTAACCACAACAAAAGTTTTGAGACTTAACCTTCCTCTTCTTATCATTAGAAGTTCTAGGCTCGTCTTCCTTGGTCATTTCAATGGAAGGCTTCTTTGTTTCCTTCTTAGTTTCCGTCCTTATCAATGTTCCAGATTTGACATGATTATCGGTTAATTGGACAACCAATCGGATAGTGTCTTCTAGGGTTGTAGGATTTCTACCCCAGACGGTATCTTGAATCTGCGTAGGAAGACCACCGATGTATTTCTCAATGGCTCGAGACAAAGGAGTGACTAGATGAGGAACAAGCAGACTCAGTTCATGGAATATGTTGGTTTAGGCTAGGTTTACTCGACTTTCCTGGGATAAATCCCAGAGTTCAGCTTCCAGTTTCTTGATTTCATTTCTCAGACACAATTCCCGAGTCATGAGTTCTTTGACTTCATTCCAAGTCAATGTCATAGAAGCATCAGTTCCACGGGTTCGTTTTTCCCCTTTCCACCAAATGAGTGCTCTCTTTTGAAGAACACTTGTAGCATAGCGAACCTTAAGATTCTCGAGACACGCACTATTGAAGAAAGTGTTCTCGATACTCTTGAACCACTGTAAGAGACCAGTGGCTCATTTGGTCCTGCTAAACTTAGTGAGATTGCAAGAACTAAAGTTTTTTTAAGTACAAGCTCGTGGAGGATTAGGTGCAGCTGGGTTTCAATAGGGTTTGGGCCTTGATTAAGGTGGGTAAGTAGTCTCAAGATGACCACAACAACTTCACGTGCCACAATGGCATCAATCTTACGGCCGGAATTTTCGAATCGGGATTGATTTTGACGAGAAGACATGCTAAAGAGATTATGGAAAACTTTTATGAGAATTGGATAATGGGTTTTATAATTTCAGAAAGATAATATTGATGATAAGATTGTTTAAAATAACAATAAGATGTTTCGATTGTAAATATTTGGTTCGCAAACCAAAGCGAATAGGTCAACCACAACCATAATGAAGACATGCATACCTATAAGCGGACACTCACCCCAAGGGTTCCCAACTAAGGTAAACGGATCCATTATTGATTTGAATTTATATGAATACCTTGCCTAGACAAAACATCTCGGGATACAGGTATCCTACTCTTCCACCATTGCATATTTTCAGTCATATGACACAAACTTTGACGGGATTTGAAAACCATGAATAAAAATTCAAAATTCAAAATTCAAAATTTGAAAACCATTTGATTTAGGCACACAATTCCTTATAATATGTTTTGAGAATCGAGTGTGCATTGATGAGAATCAAGGTATAAGGAAATATCCTGTAAAATATGTAATCACATAATCATGTATAAGCATATAAAACATATAAAATCCTAGCTAAGCATGATAAAAAAACATGACAGGACTCATGTATACGGGATACTTAGTTATAGTCTAGGTTATTCCATTTCTAATAACCTAATTCCCTACAGCCATGGCTTTGGTACCAATCTGTCACACCCTAACCGATGATGGAATCATCATGGTGGACGAATATGAATCGATTGCTCATAGCACATGGTAGTAAATACGTTGAAATAATATTAAATGATATTTTCATTGAATGACACTAATCAAATGATACATTACAATAAATAATAATCCAAATAAAATATATCGAAAGCCTTTTATTTAAATTAGGTCCAAGTCCTAAATAAGCATGAAGAAGTCCATTAATCAACGTTCCTGAAATCATGTGAAAAAGTAGCGAATCAGCTAACGAATTAGACGGTGAGTAACAATAAGTTTGTATACATATATAGATTGATTAAATAGATTGAAACAATTCAATTCACATGGCAATGTCAAGACTTATAATGCAATAATGCAACATAAAAGACAAACCAACACAATCAAACCTAATGACTGACTTGACTCGGTTCGCAAACGAAGCCTTATAGAATGAATGATTTTGGTTCCAATCACCACGCGATTAAACAAACGGGGTGGGTTTGTTAAAATAATAGATTTATCATTGTTACCGTGGTTGTATGAATTAATGATTGTATTATCAAGTTTATCTTACTATGAACACATAATTGCAAGTAATAGCATAGCATGTCTTGAATTGAATTTAGAATAAAATAGAATAACAATAAATAATAATGATTGAATATAGAATCATATGATTTCCCCAAAATATAAAACACATAAAAAAGAGCAATGAATACTCATATGGTATAATAATATGGTTTGAATAATATGAATGATTAGACACCAATGGTTTCCTCATAGATTTAACTTAAGGAAGGGTATCTTAGATTAAAACAAAATAATGATTAAAGTATAACTATGAATTAGGGTTACAATTATGCTCTGATGGTTTTAATAATTAGTTTAAGAATAATGTAATTAGAAAAATAGATAAATGTGATTAAGTAACTAAGATTGATCAGGATAATAAAAAAGTTTGTGAAACTATCGTATTAAAAATTATTTAAATATTTAATTTAAAAAATTGATTAAATATTGTTTGAGCATTAAAGTGTGAGAAATAATCAATTAATAGTTAATTATTTAGTTTTTTTAAATAAAATAATAGAATAATTTATTATTACAAGACATTAGATTATAATGATTCGAAATAGTTCGGATAAAATTTATTACCTATAAATGAATTTATAATATTTTATAATATTAATAATGTTTTATAATTAGTAAAAATATAAAATTAAGTTGTTTTAATAATTTCAAAAAAATAATAAATAATAAATTTTTTAGGTCAAAATTATTTAACAAAATAATTTTTATAATATATTGCTAATTTTTTGGAATTAATATATATGTGTGTATATATAGATCTGCTAACTCCTAGGATGAGAAGTGGTCCCTTGTTTAAGTCTGATTTTGTTTAAAACCTTCATGGAAATTGTTGTAAACATTAAATGTTTAATGCCCCAAATACAAATAAACCCTAATTCGATTTGAACAAAATTGCACATCGATTTGATGTTGTTAACTCGAATAAAGGCTTTTATTCCCCGTATAAAATCGAGTGTAGGAGCGCCTGTAACTTACGTGATTAAGAACAAATTGACCTAAATAAGAAAATGAGTAGTTCATGATTTAGGAGAATTGAAGTTGACGATCAAATGCTTGTTTGGGTGTTTTCAGCAACAATCGAGTGTTCAGATAGTTTGGAAGGGTTTATTAGAGGTGTTTCCCTCTGTTAAATAGGGTCCAATGTATATGTTTCATAGTCGACGTATTATAGGTTCGTTTCAGGAGTTTTGACTTGAATTTGTAAATGATTTAGTTGTTACAACTTTGAATTTGAGTCAATTAGTCGTTTTTAGGGGGTTTTGATTTGGGTTTGATGGGTGAGTCAGTTTCGGTTGAATCACGGTATAACGGCTGAGGTAATCGAATTAAATCGGGAAGTGGGTTCGAATCGAAGTCGCGAACAGGGGTGGTGGTTCAATTGGGTTTAAACCGGTGGTTTTATGTGGTTGGGGGTCGTCGGAGACTCGCCGGAGAATGGCCGGATCACAGTCGTCGGGAAAGGGGGGTTGGGTTGTTTTTACTTGAAATTACACTTTTGGTCCCCGAGGTTTACATTTTAACATTTTATGTAAAAGCTTTTTGTTTTCAGTTTTAAAATTTATAACTTAAACCCTTAACCTTTAAAAACCCAAATTTAAAAATAACCCAAATTACTTAGAAACTTTTAGCATTTTATAAATTTGTTTAACATTGAAATTTAATTATTTATTTATAATTTAATAACTAAAACTTCATAATGGGTTTGAGGGATAATGGGTTTGTAGCTGGACAGGCAACTAAAAAAGCTGAAGCGAAAAATGTGGAAAAACATGCTAAGGCATGTGAAGAAAACCAACATGTTTTTGTCACTTTGGCTTTCGATACATTTGGCTCCTTGACTCCGGAGGCTATTCGTTTCTTGACCAGGGTCCAGCGGGTTATTCATAGCAATGTCTCGACTCCACAGGGGCAAGGATATGTGTTTAGTAGATTAGGGTTCGCAATTCAGAAAGGGGTGGCGGCGTAGCTTGTGGCCCGCCTACCTGCTATCATGATGTAATATTTCTTTCATAGTCAAAAAAAAAACTTCATAAATTTATAAAACTTTATTTTATAAATTATAAAATTATTATGAATAGTTTAAATGATTTAATAAATGAAAATTGAATAAAACAAATAATCATATAAGTTAAATTACACGTTTAATGCATCAAAATAAATAAAGTATTTAATAATGAGTTTTTCTATCGTATGAAAGTTTAAAATGGGTCGGATGTTACGGTCTCCTCTACTTTAGGAAATTTCATCCCGAAATTTAATTAGGAGAAGACTTATACAGATTGGTGAGGATATTTGGAAGTTTCTTTAACAAGCAAATAGAATCATAAATTGGATTGATCTTTTGGCTTACAAACTTTTATATTTCAAACGATGCAAGACGATAGTTTGGTTTTGTCACGGATTAGTGCAAGGAAAGAAAAAAAATTCAATACAAACTTGACTTGATAGATAAGAGAGACATATAATATAAACGCTAAAGATACAATTTTTATTGGAATTGGCATTAATTAAGACCAAAACTTATGAGGTATTGGTTGGGAACATGTTATTCACTACATTATTATTGTTTTGACCTTGATGAGCATTGATGTTAAAAGCACGCCCTTGAGCCACTGGAACAGTGTTAACGAGTTGGGGCATTGGTTGCGAAAATGATTTGGATCACCACATTGGTAGTGTAACACCCGGCCCCTCACACCAACAATATCGTTCGTTTTGCCCACAAGGAGTTCACGGATTTGCTTTTGGTTGCCCGAGTGAAAGCTTCCTAGGGAGGTCACCCATCCCTGGATTGCTCCCACCTGAGCATGCTTAACTATCGAGTTCTCCTCTCATCCACAACCAATACGCCTAAAACATGTTGTTGATATTAAAGACACGACATTCTTTATGAACTAGGAATCTTTCCTGTCCATGGCCGATGTGGGATATGCGTAGGGTGTCACAAGCACCCCCTGTTTGGATTTATCGTCCTCGATGAGCCCAAAAAGTCACCATCCTTGGTGAGGTATGTCCCACACCCCGAACAACACAGGAGTGGCTCTGATACCAATCTGTAACACCCGACCCCTCGCACCAACATTATTGTCCGCTTTACCCACGAGGAGCTCACAGATTTGCTTTTGGTTTCCCGGGTGAAAACTTCCCAAGGAGGTCACCCATCCCTGGATTGCTCCTACCTAAGAACGCTTAACTGTGGAGTTCTCCTCTCATCCACAGCCAATACGCCCAAAACGCGTTATTGATATTAGATCATGACATTCCTTATGAACCAGGAATCTCTCTGATCCACGGCCGATGTGGGATATGTGTAGGGTGTCACAAGTAGTATGCATGAGCTTGGGTAATCATAAGAGGACGTTGAATGACAGGTGCATTAACTTGAGCCGTAGCAACATTCTTGCACGTGTTGAAAGTATGACCAAAATAACCACAATTGATGCCTTGACGACATTGTGCATGAACAGGATAGTGATACTTGCATTTGTTGCATTGTGGAAAAGGTCTAGTATATGGTTTCTTTATCGGGGCTTGATTAGCAAAAACCAGTGGATGAGTTGGTGCAACTTGGTTAACTGGAGCGGTAGGGGTAACCATAACAAAGTTTTGAGACTTCTCCCTCTTCTTATCATTAGAAGTTTCAGGCTCATCTTCCTTGGGCAATTCAGTGGAAGGCTTCTTACTTTCCTTCTTAGTTCCCTTCCTTATCAATGTTTCAGCTTTGACATTATTTTCGGTTAATTGGGCAGCCAATCGGATAGTGTCTTCCAGGGTTGTAGGATTTCTACCCCAGACGGTATCTTGAATCTGCATAGGAAGACCACCAATGTATTTCTTAATGGCCTGAGACAAAGGAGTGACTAGATGAGAAACAAGCAGACTCAGTTCAAGGAATCTGTTAGTATAGGCTAGGTTTTCTCTACTTTCCTAGGATAAATCCCAAAATTCAGCTTCCAATTTCTTGATTTCATTTCTCGGACAAAATTCTTGAGTCATGAGTTCTTTGACTTCATTCCAAGTCAATGCCATAGCAGCATCAGTTCCATAGGTTCGTTTCTCCCCGTTCCACCAAGTGAGTGCTCTCTTTTGAAGAACACTTGTAGCATAGTGAACCTTAAGATTCTTAGGACACTCACTATTGAGGAAAGTGTTTTCGATACTCTCGAACCACTGTAAAAGAATGCATGCTAATGTAGTAACAATCAATCACATGAATTTTGAAGGCCAAAGAATACATGCGGTCTTTGATTCAATGCAAGTCGGCAAAATCAATCAACAATTCCATAAGGCCATGATACCCTGCGGATTCAATTCGAATGATGAAATATATTATGATCTGTTCAGCAAATCTTCAAATCAACGAAAAAATTTACATGACTCTGATGCCAAATTGTGGCCCCAAAACATAAATAAAAAGAATAGAAAAAATGATTTCTACTAACATCTTTGATTTACATTGATATGTAGATGTGTACATAGGAGATACAATTACAATATCAACACTCCTATTTTACATAGTAATAACATATATACATATATAACCACTAGACCGTAACTTAAGAGGGATTAACACTAACACTTTGTGCCATAGGCACAATGTAGACACCCTAGCCATCAATGTATACGTATATGTGTAATGTTCATATTTTTTTGATTTCCTGGTTTCAGCATTATAGTTATTCTTTAGCATTGGTTTATGGTGGAACCATATTAGTTTACTGGACTAGTTTCTTGACTGGCTATTGGTTTGAATAAGGTAGGATACAAACGATCGTTCGAGTTAACCATAACTAGAGTGGGCCAGTTTTTTGATTGAGGTCAAGGATCTTGTTTTCTTTCTATACCACTACTAAATTGTACTACAAGGCTAACTAGAACACATTACAAGAGAGCCTAGCGGGTCTTTTAAGTAGGGTTGTTCAAATAGCTTAACGTTTGTAACTTGCTTGAACTTGTTCGAAGCTCGTTCGATTTTTGGCATGGCTTGGTTTGGTTTGAAAATGAACTGAGCACGAGCAAAGGTACGCTCGCTCGTCGCTCACTCGATTTTGCTCGAATTATTTTTTAATTTAGTTTATATATATATAGATAGATATAGGTATTTTATTTGCCATTGTTATTTTATTTAGTTATTTGCCGATTACCACTATTTTTATTATTTACATATTTGTATTTTTTATTATATACCAGTATATGAAAAAATATCTCTCGAGAAAAGTTAGATATAGAATATTCACTAATTTTAATTATTGTTTTGGGATTGATGTTTGTTTATCTTTTGATTTAACTTGATGTTCATGTATCTTTTGAATCAACTTGATGTCTCTTTAAACTATGAATCAAGTTGATTAGTGTAAAGGCAAGCTTCTTGGATACTTATGGTAAATAAAATAAATAAGAAAGCTGGTATAATGGACATGGAAATGATCTTAGTAGAGGTAGTGGACTTAGATTTTATCGTGATTGATTTGAGTTTGAGTTAAAATTTCATGTCTTTTAAAATTTTATTTTGTTGAACTTACTTTGTATGTTTTATCTATTACTTTGTTAAATTTAGGTTGGGATTTAAATTGAAACTCTTAAATGAATTATTAGTTATGTTTTAAATTATAATATGAATCGGGCAAAACCGAGCTATTGGTTAAAACCGAACAAGTTCGAGCATGAAGTTTACGCTCGAATTTGTAAATTCGAACCAAACCAAGCTGCTCGGTTTAAACCCAACCAAGTTCAAGCAAATCTTCGTTTGTTCGATTCGGTTCGTAAACAATTCTACTTTTAAGATCAATCACGAGCCTTTCAAAGAAGTTGGTTAAGCGGGCTTAAAAAATAAATATTAAGTTATATATAAATACTAGCTTTAGTAACCCCGTGTAGTACACAAGTTGAATAAATAAAATATTAAATAAAATAAAGATTATTAATTATAAAATAATAGACTAAGACATGATATGATTGAAATTATGTATGAGTAACGACTATAAGTAATAAAACAATAACATGAAATTTTTATTTTATTTTTTGTTTTTTCAAAGATAAATTAAACATTTTGTTTTAAAAAACTTTCATTTTTAAAAAAATTTCTTACTATAACTCCTTATTTTAATTATTTTTGTTTAATAAAAAAATACTTTAAAAAATCAATTTTGAAATATTACATAAAAATAGTTTTATTTATATATTTTTAAAAAAATCATTTTAAAAAACTATCTCTATAGAATAACATTAATAAAAAAAATTCTCTTTTCTCTTTTTATTAAAAAGCTAATTATAATGTAAAAATAAATAAATAATATTATTAGTAATTAATATGGTTATTTAATAGGAGAAAGAAACGGAAAAAGTTTGATAAAAATGAATATGATAGTGATAAGTGGTCACACTCATTTACATTTCTATTAAAGTAAGAAAATTATTAGATCAAATACCCACAACCAATTCAATACAACACATAACCAATACCCGATACTTCTTCGAATAATCATTCTAATCTATAAAAGAAGTCAAAACTTAAAAATATTCAAATCATCAAGGGAAGCAATGACGGATATCCAAATTTTCGGATAATAATTCACATTCTAATCTTTTTAACGCCTCTGGGCTCTAGCCTTGGATTGAGGATTAGATGCATATTAAACCTATAAAATGTTGGAATCTTTTCTTGAAGAAATTTATCATAACAAGGATAGCTATAGTTTTAGAAATCATGCTTGCAAAGTTAGTTTATAATACTTAAATAGCAGTTACTTGACCAATTATATGCCAGCTGTTCTGTTTCTTTTCCCCTCTATATGATTTTTCTTTTTATTTAACTGGTCGGTACATATATGTTTGTATCTAAAATGTAATAAAAAAACCTTTGTAGATACAATATTTTTCAAACCAAGAAATACAATAAAGTTAAGTTCGGTTTTCAAGATAACTATTTTTCTCTCAAATATTGAAATATCAATTTACCTCCAAAAGTTTCATAACTTATTTTTTATTTAAGTCAAATTTCATTACTTATTTTAATTTAAATCCAAAATAATAAAGCTTTTGTATTAAATTGAAACAAGTTATGAAACTTTTGGAAGTAAATTGATGTTTATAATTTTTTGAAGGAAAATAATTACTTTTGTCAAACTTTAGGGAGAAAAATTGAAATTAACTCAATAAAATACGAAATATGATTACAAAATAAAGAAATTGAATAAATCATTTCAGCGTAGTAGTTAGTTATTTGGTATCGGCGGAAGGGCTCTCTGTGGCTCGGATGTTTGATCTTTTTATGGATCTTCTTATCTTATTAAGTAGCTAAATGAAGTATCATCAATTGAGAAATGACAATAAGCTCTTTTTCGGGCTTCTTCTCATTCTTCTTTGGCACCTACGGTAGAGATCGGAGGTATTTGGCCCCCAAAAGGGATTGCGGTTTTAGATCCTCGGGAAATCCATGGATCTACGATCACGGGAACTAATCAATCGGTCTGTTCTGCCCCATAAGCATCTGGATGGTCTACGATCGAGAGCCAAAAAAGAATCTTTCGTGTATAATCCTGCATAATCTCGAATGTTCTCAGTTCCGGTACGTAGACCAAATAAGACAATGCAAGCAAAAGTTCCTAGATTCATGGAGATATAGAACAACATATAAGTTATCATGCTTGCATATCCATCATTTGAGTCTCCAACAGGAACAATGTCCCGAAACTGAAGATGGGACTGAAAGCTGCCATACGAGATTAGAGAATAGAAAGAAGGGTTTCAAGCAAGAAAGGGTTCAACAAGCAAGCTAACACGCGGGCGAGGTTGAAGGGGTCTTGCGCAACCTTTGGATTGTCGCAAGCGCGACCTTTGACCCCTTCGTCGACAACCTCTCATTTGTTCGACTACTCGCGGGGCCTGCTGCGTTTAAAGATGCTCCACCCGGGAAAAGAGTGGAAAGCAGCTTTGATATGATAACGAAGAGGTCGCATTGAGATCTTCTATCCAATGATCTCGCCGGGTATGATGGGTGAACCGAACTGAGCCCCTATTAGATTAGACGGAGCTTCTATTGCATTAGAAAGTGGGGAATTCCATCGTCTTTGGTATGCGAATTTCTCCCAGGAAGATAAAGTGAAAGCGGAGGAATGTGGCTTCTGGTAGCTCTACTGAAATAGATTTCGCGAAAAACCGAACCGCCATACTCAGGTAACCGGTCTAGGTTCCAAGTACATCAACACCCCATAGCAGTGAGCTTATGTGCCGCCATTGACATATGGTCTGGAGTCGGTCCATTCTCTTGTTTCAGAAGCTAGGGGCACTCACTTACTTATCTATTGCCCGGAATAAAGGAGAAAAGGACCAATCTTACGGAGAAGAGATCACATTTACAATAGGCAGTGCTATTCCCTTGACCCTTTTTAAGGGGGCCAGCTTACGGGCCAGGCAGGGCTAAGCGAGCCAGAAGTGATCCAAGCTGGAAGTGAGCCGGATGTAAGATATCCTTAGGTTTTCACCTAACTTTTTCATATTAGCATGACATAGTGTGGCATTTTTGGAAACTGTTCTTCGAAAGCTCGGTCAAATTCATCTAAAAAAATTGAATAAGACGGGTTTTGGTACTTCAGGCATATCTATCAATGGGCAAAGAGGCCGCAATTCTTCTTTAAATCGTCTTGGTTAATCTATGATTTCATTCATGAATCTTCCCTTTGTGGAGATAAAGAAAGATCATTCATAAAAGAAAGTTCATACTAATAGCAGTCAGTCAAGAACTACCAGGAATTTACATTATGTATGTCTTTTTAACCTCTCTAGTGACTTCCTTGCCTGCGTCTCCTGTCAACAGCTAGTTAGTCCTCTTCGCCCTAATGAATAAGCTGGAGAGGCTAGGTCTTGCTTGAAACCAGTAGAGCAGTAAGCCTGAAAGCTTTCCCGTGTAACTA
>BJCM01065414.1:0-15584 GCA_018326385.1 Flaveria bidentis | reverse complement strand
AGATTATGAATCATATTATTAGGGCTTTTATCCGCTGCGTTTTCATGTTTAAAATGGTTAAACAACTTTGATTTTGGTCTATCAAACCCAACAGTTACAATGAATGCTAGGGTAAGAGCATTAAACAATAACAAGACACCTTGTAAACAGAAGATTCTAATTCTATAGAATGTCTATCAACAGTCACCCACATACGAGGCTTTCTATTCTATTTATAGGCTGACAAGATGCCTTTTTACAAAATGAGTAAACTACCCCTGACCTATACATCAAAGAACTAGTCTAAGTCTTCATCAACATTTCCTTTGTTCATCCGCATTGATTAATATGGATGTGTTGATCTTGATCAGTAATTCTTTTTGGTCTTCAGCATTAGTGTTTGGTTATCAGCATTGACAAATGCGGATGAACAAACACATGCCCATTTGTTGTTAGGCATCCGTATTACTTAATGTAGATGTACAAATACTTGTCAGCATTTGTTTCCAGCTATCTGCATTTGTTAATGCGGAAGAACAAATACTTGTCAGCATTTGTTCTATGTCTTCTGCATATACATATGCGGTAAGCCGATACTTGTCTTCTTCTTTGCAGATTCTTCATCCGCATTTGTTCTTGGACTTGTGGGATTTCCAGTAGAACAACCATCAACCAGCCACTTGAATTGGCATGTATGATCCTTTCAGGGTCCAACAATACTCTCCCTAAGGATTATACAACCTAGTTTCTTCAAGGGTTTGATGGTGGTTGAGGTTGGGAAGATTCTACTGGGTCTTGTGGAGGAATAAGAGGTTTTGTCTGAGATGGATCCAAAATTGCCTTTATCATGTTGACAAAGTCATTTGCATCAAACATCTTCTCTTTGTTCAGCACATGGATCTTCATCTGGCTCATAGTGTAGATGGCTTCTAAAGGCAGCTTCTTTAGAGAAATGGCTTCCCATATTGACACTATGGACAACCCATCTCTATGAATTAACAGTGCTCCATCCACATCCACCTCTAACTTCACAATATTCCCCAATTGCATATGAGTCTTTTTCTTCTTCCTCTACTCCCTCTTGACATGGATTCTATCAAAATCCATTTTTAATATCTTTATACATTTCAGAAAGAAATGCATATCTACTTCTCCCATTTTATTCTTTATTTCTCTGAAATGCCTAATGGATATAGGATTCATCTAACAATCTTACATCTTATCCACTAAACAATTTGATTTCAGCTCCTTCTTTACCTCCCCATCTTCTTACAATCACCAACTCATATGTCTTTTCATCATAATAGACATTTGAGATTGGTTTGGATGAATGTGTTCTAGCTACCATCTTTCTTTTCAAAAATTCAGTAGGTTTCACCTTAAGCTCAGGGAACACCACTTCTTCAGATGGTTTTGTTCTCTTCTTCTCTAAGGGGTTGATAAAGGATCTATCTCTTCTCATGCAGGTAGCCTTAAGAGATTTGAAGTTGTCTGTTTTTTAAACATCCTCAGAATATCTTCAAACTCATAACCCCTGAACATAACCTTGTGATTGATCAACTCTAGATTGGCTAGTTCTTTCAGATCATGAATTTCTAGGGAGTTCACCAAAGGAGAGTACTCTATGAAGAATTGAATTAAACCAAAAATCCTCTTGATCATGAACATGTTCCAATCACTGTCATACTTCCAGGAAATTATCTTCTGATTAGTTTTTCCTTTTGGAGTAGACACACCTCTAATTATTTTAGTAGTGGTAAGCCCTTCTTGAAGTTTCAATTGAGAGGCTCAGCAAACCACTCAGGATTCTTGTGGAGAACAGTTGCTAGAGAGTCATGGTCTCTTTGGGTGAGCTGGATGTCTTGTGCAGACACTCTTGTTCTAGGCCTTTTGCTAACAATCTCTTCTTCAATTTTCTTTAGCCTTTCTTTCTTTCCATTGATCATCCTAAGGATAGCAGCCCTTACGGAATTTGTCTTCCTGTTTCCCAATTTTCTTCTGGTAAAACCTTGATCAGACAGATAGTCCTTCATTTCCCTGTCAGTGATATTGTAGGGATTAGGATACAGTGATTGAGGAGTGGAAGTCTGCTTTGTCTTGGAGAATGACTTGAAAATTGGAGCTTTGGGAGAAAAAGTCTTTTCATACTCAATCTCATAAGTAGGGTCCAACAGTTTGTTTAAATTTTCTTCCTTTGCCTTCATTCCCTCATAAGTCATTCTGAACTCCTCATCAAGGTCATACCCATGATTGATCAAAAACATAGCCTTGACCATTAAGTCATCAGTTTGGGCTTTCTCTACCATCTCCCTTACTGATTCCTCCTCTTTCACAAGGCTTTTATGAGCTTTTGGTTCATCAATCACATAGCCACCCTCTATTTCTCCTTCTTCTAAATCAATGAATTAAGCCTTCTTTTTCAATTGGGTTTCAGCTTTTTCATGCTCCTCTAAGAATTCATCAATTGATGCAAGGCTTCTGGGGTCATCTTTTTCTTGTTTCTTGACTGGTTCTTCTTCAGCCATTAGTCTCTTCCCCTTTGCCTTCTTAGATAAATATTTCCTCCTTTTGGTATAGGTCTAAATTCCTGAACCAGATGAGGTTCCAGCATTTTTAGCTTCTTAAGGTATCTTTTCAGCCTCTGATTTTTCTTTTTCTTCATATACAGCAGCTGATTCTTCTCTCGTTTGCTGCTCTTCACATAATCTTCTAATGAGCTCTTTTTGTTTATTAGTTAATGATACAGCAGGCACTATTTGCATACTCAATTCCTTCTCAAGTGGGACAGGAGATTGAGGAATAACCACTATTGGTTCTTGTTTTTGCCCCTAATCAATAATAAACTCCCAAAAGTCATCATCTATGATAAATTCTTCAGCAGTGAAAGAGTCAAGAGCTTTAATCATATCACTGAATTCATCCTCTTCAATGTGAACTTCTTCTGATTTGCTTGTTAGACCACCATCTCCATGCTAGATTCATCATGTTTAGATCCACTAGTTTCTCCCCCTTTCTTAGTTTCAGAGAACTTCATCTTATTGGAAGGAGCGGAGTTATCATCACTTTCCCCTGATGAACTTTTAGAACTGTCCTCTTTATCACTTTCCCTTAATATTTTCTCTTCTAATTTCTCTCCTTTATCTTTCTCCATCTCAGCTTCTCTTTTGATAAGAACAAACAGTTCTAACTCAGATACTCTCTTGTTAGGAGTGTCTATCTGTTTCTGCAAGTCTCTAATAATATCAGATTGTTCTTCAATCATTCCTTCTTGTTCTTCCATGGCTATAGTTTGGATGGCTAAAGTGTCAACATGACTACTTATTTCATCCCTTGAATGTTGGAGAGCAGCCTTTAACTTTTCAATTTCCATTTCCTTTTCTTTCTTCTCATTCTCATACTTCTCTTTCATATCTTTCAACTCCTTTTCTTTCTCGTCCAGTTCTAGATTTTGTCTTGAATGATCCCAGATCTTCTATTAAGTAACCTTTCCATCTTGGCTACCTTTTGTAATAATTCTAAAATCAATTTATCCTTTTCATTAGGCTTGTTAAATCCTAATTCAGCATAACTTTCTGATGGAGCAGCCTCAAAAGCAACTTGCCTAACAGGCATCTATCTTGGATGATCCTCCTCATCAAATGATGATTTTGATTACTCTGAAGAGCTAGCAGAATCACCAAACTCAACTGGCTCTGTAGTAACAGGAGATGTTGGAACAGGTGATATGTGGAGAGATGATGGCCTATGCTTGTGGTGATGAGATTGGTGCTCTTTATGGTGATGGTTTTGATGTTCTTTGGGGTGATGGTATTGGAGAGGGTATAAATGGTGAGGCCATATCAACATCATGACCAGAAGTTCCAATGTGAATATCAGCCCCTACATCCACTTGGGGGTGACACTGACCTCTGTCCTTCATCCCTTTCAACAGCTTGCTCAGCAACAGTTTGTTGGTCATGAGCAAGTTGTTCTTCTTCTTCCACAGGCTCATCAACAGGAGCCTCTTGTGCTTGTTCTTTAGGATTTATCTGCTGCAACATCCAAGGAAACAATGGAAAGAAGGTTCCACTACAAAAGTTCCTAGGATCTCTCTTATTGATGTATAATGTCAGGAAAAGCTTTATTGATGAGACATTGCAAGAACCTTGGATACATCGGGAGCATATGTCTTCTCCCTTCCTAAATGTTAGATACTAGACCATTGAATACATAAGCAGACATGTTGAACGGAATGTTAGTGCATAAAGCACATATAGTTGATGATGTGATCACTGGAATGTCATTCCATCCAGTCTTCCTCTTTGACAAACAATGTTGGTACAGATGAATCAGGAACCTCCATTGTAGTCAACCAATCCTTTAACAATCTGTTTGCCTTCATTCCTCCCTCATATCCAGTATTGGCAAAGAAAGTAGTAATATCATCATCTTCTAGTTCTAAGGGAGTGTTGCCATTATCTCCAAACTATAAACACTGTCTCACAGTTTGTTCAGTGATGTTCAGAGTACGATGATCAGTGATTCTTCCAGACAGAGTCCTTACACCAGCTATCTCTGTCATCTCAGCACTGCTCCAAAAAGACCTTATGAATCTCTCATAAATGATTGGTCTAATAGTGATTGCATGAGTAACTCTGGTAGTGGATATAAATCTGATCATGTCTCTTAGTCCTTCTGCCTCGGGTACATCAGGGTCAAGATAACTGCTGACATTGTGGAGCTTGCTCCAAGTGAGATTTGCCATGTACCCTGCATTATAAGCATATGAATTAGAAAGGTTGATAATACTCAACAGATTGAAGAACATGCATCAAGTGAAATTTTTCAAAATTGAGTGCTTATACGTATGGTTCTATAGGACTTGTACCTATATCTGATGTTATCATGAATAACCATTGTTGTTTTGTTATGCATGCTTGAAGCGATCATTTTTGTTGTTTCTTAGCTCATTTTAGCTCTTAGAATCACAACTTGTGTTCTCATTTTTAATCTTATGTTATGTATAGTTCATGCAATGAACATGGTATTGAAAATCATGGTGAAAATCACTTGTTTGTTGTTATCTTCTTTATTATCTTGTTCATTGCAGTCAAAAATCATCATCATTTCTTAACCCAAGTTTGATTTTTGAATCACCATTTTGACCTAGAGTTCTATGTTCATTACAGGTTCAAAAGTCCGACATTTTAGGTCATAAACTTCAAAGATTATCACCTTTTGTTTGATACTACAGTTGTAGAGAATCAAAATATAGAACAAATGTGGTAAGGAGAGATTAGAACACAGGTTTGATGATGAAGATGATGGGTGATGAAAAACAGCGAATTTCGCTCCTCAAATTTGAAAAGTATTGAATGACCTTCTGAACTGGCTTTAAATAGTCAATTAATATCTTCTACAAAAATTAAAAGTTTCAGGACAAATGCGGTTATTTTTTTTAAATCACTGTAGCAAATGAGGATGAGTTTTGTTCATCAGCATTTGTGTACTGTTACAAATGCGAAAGAGTAAAAACTTAACAGCATTCGTTCAATGTAACAAATGTGGTTGAACAAAGTTAGTTAGCAGTTGTGTACTGTTACAAATGCAGCTGAACAAAGTTAGTCAGCATTTGTGTACTGTTACAAATGTGGCTGGACAAAACTAGTCAGCATTTGTTCACTTTAACAAATGTGGCTGAACAAAGTTAGTCAGCATTTGTTCACTATAACAAATGCAGCTACCAATGAAGATGTCCACATTTATTGACTTTCATCATGATGACAGAAGAGATTAAGCACTTTGTTTATCCATTTTGATACATATTAATTGATTTCAACCACATTATAGAAATGCGGATGAGTAAAAAGAAATGTGGCAATGCAAATGTTTTCCGCATTAACAAATGTTGTAGAACAATTTTGTCCGCATTGGTTTTTCTCAGCTTTCATGTATTTTGACACAAATGCGGCAGAGTTTTCTAGTCTGCATTGGTTTCACTTGGTTAAAACCTTTACCCTCCTTGGTTATATGCATGGGTTACCTTCACCCACATTAACCAATACACTTACCCATATTAAATTTTGACCTTAGTCAAAACTTAATGTTTCTGCCGAGATATTATTCTTTTTGATTTTTCTATTTTGTTATGAAGAATTGTGTTTGATTAACTTGTGTCTTATGAAGTTGTTGGTGTTGTAAATTCTTACTTGGATTGACTTGTATATTAGAGAAGATACAAGTTTCCCATTGATTGACTGGTCTGAGACTTCTTATGCTTTCATGAATCTGCATAAGCTGAGATACAATAGCATAACTCATACACCAACATAGACAATTTCTTTTTTATTTGTTTTAAAGTTTTAAGAAACTAATTTAAGAAAGTAAATATCTATACAAATAGATAAAAATTTTAAATTACTCCCCCTAAAGTATATATCCATACCTAGATAGAAACTTTAAAGATTTAAAACTTTTGAATATGAAATATTTTTGATTTTTTTTGTTTTTCTGATTTAAGAATGAAGAAAAGTATACCTTTTGTTGGGATCATATCACTCTTACATTACACATGTGCATTCTTTTGTAATAAAATGGACATGTTTATAAACTTATTGATTGAAGGTATGTTTGTCCTCTTAAACTCATACCTGGTTGATATTTTAATGTATGTGATATTTATCATGTTTTTGTATGTTTGATTATTCAACATGTAGCTCACACACACAAGCATGGAATGATCAACCATCCTCATGTAATGTATGGTAGAACTGTGTCACAACTTGATTTACAAGTTTACTTAAGTTATGAGATCTCATTTTCACTGATCCTCTTTGGGATTCTTTTACTTTGATCCTTTTCATGATTTTATCCACATTGGATTCTTTTCACTTCATTTTGGAAGGTGATCCATGATTGTATTATTTTGCTCATTCACAAGGAATGTATTAATTTTTTTGACTAATACGGATGTGTTGATCTTGATCAGCATTTCTTTTTGGTCTCCAGCATTAGTGTTTGGTCATCAGCATTGACAAATGCGGATGAAGAAACACATGAGCATTTATTGTTGGGTATCCGCATTAGTTAATGCGGATGTACAAATACTTGTCAACATTTGTTTTCGGCTATCCACATTTGTTAATGTGGAAGAAGAAATACTTTTTAGCATTTGTTCTATGTCTTCCACATATACAAATGCGGTTAGCCGACACTTGTCTTCTTCTTTGCGGATTCTTCATTTGTATTTGTTCTTGGACTTGTGGGATTTCTAGCAGAACAACCATCAACCCGCCACTTGAATTGGCATGTATGATCCTTTCAGGGTCCAACAATATGCTGATTTGTTCACCAAGGCCTTTGATGAACAATGATTTAAGTATTTCATTACAACCATTGGGATGATAAATATTGATTAGTCAAAAACCTTTTTAAAATGCATAAAGTCTTTTGTCCAAACAATCTAAGCCCTATTACAAAAGGTCCTTTTAAAATTCTTCTAAGTATAAATTCTTCTGAAGAGGAATTAACCCTCGGAAGATGTCATATATAGCTTCCAAAGCAAAATTCCTCCAAGGAAAATTATCTTCTTTGAGGAGTTTTTAGTCTCGGAAGAAGCGATTGATTTCATATTAGTTCTACTTCCAAAGTATATAAAACTCTCCATTCGGAAAGCACATTTTACTCTCGGAAGTAAGAAATTTACCTTCGGAAGTAAAATTGGCTTCAGAGAAGATTACCTTCAGAAATCTTTTATACTCGGAAGAAGACTTACTATGTAACGGAAATCTTTGTACCCTACACGGTAAAAAGTAAAGATTTTATTAATGATGTCGGAATCTTTTAAATGGTTTTTAATTTTACCGTCCCTGTCACATACTACCCCAAACCCTCTTTTCACCTTATCCAACCTCCAAAACCACCATTTCACCCATTTAAATAATCCCGACTCTTCATTTTAATCTTTTTACCAAATTTACTACCCAAAAGCTTCCTTCACCTCCAATTCACCTAAATTCAAACTCATTTATCTGCAACCTTTTTCCCACAATGGCGCTTAACCCTCAGCACAACCAAGTCGCACTCCTTGATTCATCCAAGGATGTTGACTTCTCTGATATCATCTCTTTTCAGACCCAATCTACCTATTACACTGCTCTGACTGTCAACCCCACTGTTTACTCAAATCATATGGCTGAATTCTAGAGCAACGGTCAGATTGAAACCCTAAATGGGGTTAGGGTAATAAGGTCAAGTATTTGTGTCCAGGAGTTGATCATTTTTGAACAACTCATAAAGGGAACATCTAGAGCTTCATGATGAAGGCACTCCAACTAAATTCCCCAAGTTAGACCTAGACAACACATATACCCAAATGGGATATGGTGGAGATGTGAACAAGATTAATTTCTTATACAACTGGAAGTTTCTGCTCCATGTTGTTATCCACTGTTCGTCTAATAAGTCTGGGAGATGGGATCAAATCCCATATGAACTAGGATGCCTAGTTCATGGGTTGGTGAAAAGCCTCCGCTTTAATTACTTTAAGTTTGTGCTTACTAACCTTATGGGGAACCTCTAGAGGGACACATTTTTCATGTATCCTAGGTTCCTTCAGCACATCATCAACTGTGAGTTGGGCCAGAGTTAGCTTGTTTGTGCAGTTGTCCTAAAAGTTCCTCAAATGAGGCTTACCATCTTCAAAGTCTTGAAGAGAGTGTCCAGCAACTGCACCGAAAGACACACTAATCTTCTTCCAAGTATGATTGAGCCAATGGCTCCTGTTGACACCCATGTTAACCCCACAAGTGATGAACCCACACTAGCTACTACCCTCACATTGCCAACCCTACCTTCTCACCCCATCAAATATACCTACCAGAGACGACCCAATTAAACCCTTGTTTAATCTACTCTGATTGAGCAAGCCCCACCTGTTCAATCCTAAAAGACTAGAGTGGGAACATGGGCCTCCACTTAGTCTAAGGTCTCACCATCCTTCACATTTGACCTCAATAAGGAGATTGAGTCTCCTCGGTCTCAATCCTTTCAGCCCGAAACCCATGCTGAAAGCCCTCAGGGTGAGTCTTTATACTTCCCTGAGCAGCCAAAAAGGGACAACCCCAGCAAAAACTTATGTCAATAGACATTGACCAAAGTCTCAGGTAATTAGGTTTAACTTCCATATCATTCACTGGCCATCTGATAAGAACTGATGAAGAGATTAAGTCTCTTCAAGGCAATGAAGTTGATCCCTAATACCCACTTATGGATCAACAGATCCTAGAAGGACCTCTTATCTCTATCCCCCATCAGCAAAAACCAACTAAGGTGAGTCCCACTAATATGGAGGGGACTCTTCTAGATTCAACTATCACAACTGAAGGAGCCTTATTGGATCCTCAAGGTAGTGGTAACATGTTTGAGTCTGAATCTATGGCAACCGTGCCTTTTGATGCCTCTGAAAGAGACATCATTCGGCAAGGGAAACCAGGGTGCCAAGAAACCACATATGGTGGTGAGGATGAATATACAAGGTATATTACCTTATCTCCCTGTAATTCTTCAAAAGAAGATGAGGAAAGTTTGAAACTCACCATTCAAGATCTACTTACTAAAGTCTCAAATCTTGAATCCAAGGTTAAGAATTTAGAGGATAGGCCTGCCACTCCGCAACTTGAAATTGAAAATTTCAAGGCTCAACTAGCTAAGAAACAGATTGAGAGATATGCCAGGCGTGTACCTATTCAGGTCTCATTGACCTCTTCCTCTAGCTAATCTAGCTCTCAAGATGATGCTACCAAAAAGGGGGAGAGTGTTTAGGGACAAACATATGTGGAACCACAGAGCCAAGCTTTAACTTCTCTAACTTCAAGACACTCGGCTTCCAAAGCAAAAAAAATTTGTGAGGCTCCTCAAATCGTCCTACAAATGGACCCAAGGATTCTTAGAAATCTCAACATGATCTTCTCCATGTTCCTGATGGGATCTTCTTTAGATCAGCCTAGCCCTGATGCAGATATGATTTGCTTTGGAGTTGAAGATCTTCAAAGGATAAATGCACCTTCGACCATTGTGGAAGAAGTTGGTCAACCTAAGGCCCCCATGGAACCTGAGATTGATTTCGAAGGTGAAATCAAGACTGATGGCCCAGCAACTGAAACAATCGGGACAGATAGTGCATTCCCTCAGGCTTCTGAAGCCGAAGTCAAAGCCTCGGAAGAACAACTTCAATCTTCCGAAGCTAAGATGGAAGTTGCGGAAGGACTATTATCCTCGTCCGAGAATCTAACATCATAGATGAAATTATAGAGCTGGCATCTGAGGTGAAAAGTGAGGATTTTCTCAACCTACCCCTAGCTCAAACTACACCAGTACAACAAGCTCCAACTACCATCACGCGGCTTGAAACTTCCATCCAAGAACCCCCAAGGTCTAGCACTTTCGAAGATGTCAAAGGAAAGAGGAAGATAACCAAGGAAGAGCTTCAGGAGGAAGTAAGGTTAGAAAAACTTAAAAAGAAAGGTAGACTCCCAACTAGGAAGTTGCTAACTACAAGTAGCAAAGTAGCTACAACTAACTAGGAGGTTATCAACAATAGAAAGAAGGAGGAAATCATTGATAGACTTATCAAGCTTAGAGTTGTTAGTGAATATGTGCTCATGCTACCACTAGAGGAGTTAACTATGCTTGAAAAGGCAACCCTGCTGCTAATTGAACAAAGGGAAGAAGCAGCAAGACTGGCCTTAGAAGTGGAAAGAGAGAGGAAACAAAAGGAAGTTGATCTGCAGCTTAGGAGGGAAAGGATAACTTTCCTAACCTTCAGGGGTTTCTCTCTAGAAGAGCTATCTCCCCATGGTAATGATACGATCTTATGGCTCTTCAACAAAGAGCAAGATCAATTGGAGAAAGGGAGAAAGAAAGTTGCAATAGAAAAACTGAGGGAGAAGAAGAAGAAAGAGGAAGAAGCAGGACTTGTTGCTACCAAGAAGATAGGTGATAAAGCTTGGATGAAGGACTATCTTTAGGCTCATGGCTTCTCTGGTAGGTAGGTGGGTCCCATGTCTTTGAAGACCCTCCAGCGTATTGACAGTGAAATCAAGGCTGACATACGCTCAGGAAGAAGGAAAAAAAATGTACCGAAGAATACAGGGGATGACTTTCTTATCCACTCCACAACCACAACCTCAACCCGAACCTATCCCTTTCCCTTTTCTTGTTAAAATTGAACCAACCTCTGAGCCTTACACCCCTAAACCCACATCATTAACCTTACCCACTTCCTCACCCACTCAATCCAAACAACCACCATAACTACCCATCCTCAAACCTAAAACATTACCTAGAACCCAAATCTCTCCTTAGTAGAGTTTAAGGAGATCAAGATGAAGCCCACCAAATGTAAAACTTTGAGCAACATCTCCTGTGAGGAGGAGTCTGTCAAATTGACTTTTGTTGATGGCTCATCATGTTCCTTCACAAGATATCAATTCCTTAATCGGCCTAGAGGAACATTGGACCAAGCTACAGAACTCCTTGGCCTCAACTCTGATTCTCTAAATGATGAAGAGAAGAAGCTAAGAAGAAAGTTGGTGACTCTGCTGGATACAAAGAAAGGTGACAAGGTTCCTAGTCAAACCCTTGTACCAAGAAAGAAGATTATCCAGTGGAGGTTCGAAGAATCTTCTCACAACTTTGTTGTTAAGAGAGAGAATGGTGAGACAAACAGGCTCAATGCCTCATCTCTGCTACACTTAAGTATATTTGGCATTGTTGAGTTAGCAAAGAAGCGATTCTACAACCTGTCCAACCCCGAGATAGCTGCTCATATCAGGAATCATCTCAGCAGCCTTCATCTAGCCGAGCTGACTGCAAGGTCCAAGATTGAAGAGGAGATGAAACTAAGAGAGGACGAGGAAAGTAAAGGATCAAAAACTAAATGCAAAGCATTTATTCATATGGTTGAAGGTTCAAACCTTGAATCCATAGTTAGATGGGAGTATGACTATAACTCTTGTCAACTAACTCTCTTCAGGGGGCGCAACAAAGGGTACATGTCATTCAGAGTGATAGACTGGATCTCCTATCCACTAATGACTTGTACAAACTTCTCTACACAACTTCAAGGAAGAACAATGAAATGGATAAACATCTTCTGTCCCTAGTGTTGAAGGTATTAAGAAGCAAGAAGAAGTAAGGTTTTGGTAGCATCAGCCTAGGGCGAGTTTGTTGGATCTAGAAAGGCTGGTGCAACCAAAACCAAACACTTAGACTATTTTGGTAAAACTAATAAAGGACTTCCGAAGCTAAGAGTGGAACTTCTGAAGACAAATGGACTTATTTCGAAGTCAAGTGCAAGAACAACTTCCGAAGGAAAACTCCAACTTCCGAAGACAAAGTCTCTGCTCTTCCGAAGCTTCAACACTTAGAAAAAATGAAGACTACAACTTCCGAAGTATGAAGGCCCAAGGAAGCCTCGGAAGAAGTAACCACTTCCTAAGTATAAGTGGCTTTATAAGAACAAGTTCTTCCGAAGCCAGTTTACCTTCAGAAGTAGTTACTATGAACCAATGGACATAGGTATGGTCCCTCTAACACTCCGTTTTGGACCTTTGATATACTGCATGGCGTTTTATGTAAAACCCATGTAGTTAACCATACTTTATTCCATTGTTCGCCTTTATCAGTTAGTACAATTGCCAACTTTAGTTGGTGACAAAAGGTAAGTCATGGACATGGCATGACTATCGTATCTTAGATAATACTTTATCTAAGATACCGTAACTATAGCTTTGTAGTATTTGCTTTAGTATAAGGTTTCTAGCTGGTATCAAAGTATATCTGATTGTAGGTAGTAGTATCAAAGGAGGTTTTTAAAGTTGAAGCTATTGAAATCTTACCTACGATCCATGAAGTCCCAAGAAAGACTTAGCGGAGTGGCGATGATAGCTATCAGAAGCGAAATATTAGAGACTATAAACTACGAAGATGTGATAAACCAAATTTCTATCAAGAATGCTAGGAAAGCTTCACAAGTTATTGGTTAACTATTATAGTATGTCATTGTAATATTATGACATTGCTATGATTACTACTAATGTAATGTTCCGCATTTTTTTACATTTGTTTTTTTAAATGTAATATTACTCCTTATTCAATCCTTGTAATCTCAGAACTTAATCATAGTTTTATATAATTCTTGTTGATTATATGTTTGTGCAACACTTAAAACAATTACAAATGGGCATTTCAACGCAAAAACCAAACAACTTATCTAGACTCATATATATTTATAAGTTTTATTTTTATGATTCATATATTAAAATACTCATTCTTAATTAGTAGTTATGGTGCAAATTAATAAATAATATAAGTTAAAGGGTTAATACTAAAAATTTGTATTTTCCCTCCACTCATCTCCCCAACTACTTCCATTTGTGAGTTTTATTTATTTATTTATTTATACTTTTTTTTCTTACTTTCTTTTTCATTTCCTTTACCACTTGGAATAACCTCTAGTACATAACCACTTAGTCACCAAAGTGACACAAGTATGGTAAACCCCAATTTTTGAGGTCAAAGTTGGAAATATTATACTTAATTCTTTCATACATATTTTCTTGTCTGATTTTTAAACCTTTTACATACTAAACCAAGCCACCAACAACTTCAATGTTGGAAGGCTTGTGTTGAAGTTATATTTCTAAAATTTTAAGGCTTTTACACTCTATTCTTTCATCTTTACAAAACACTAAGTGATCTACAAATCAAGAAGTGGATGAAACCAAACCGAGCCTCCAACCATGTTTTGGCCTAGACTATGACTAAGAACTCACTAAGTGATTTACTTAATCTTGCTCCTCATCTTATTCTCAGCCAAAAAGAAATACACCTTTCCTAAGGTGTAATCATGCAATGACAATACAAAGACACTCGTATTTTACAAATGAAAAAACCTCACTGAAATAGAAGTGAATCCCTTACTTTGGTGATGACTTTCAATCTGCTATTTTTTATGATATTAAACTATTAAGATAGGAGTGTTTTCTTTATCTTGATGGAAATTTCATTTATCTCACACTTGTGGACGCTTACGAATGAGTTAGGATTAAACTCCTTACTTTGATGGATAAGTATCAACCATGTTTAGGGAACAACACCGCCAAGTTAGGAGTGATATCCACATCTTGGTGACTAGTTCCATTCTTTGATTTTAAATCTCACCAAAGTCTCGAGATTTTGATTGACAAGGGACATGTAGTAACTGGAAGGGCGAATACCGTTACCCGACTTGTCGGCGAGAGTATTTCAACCCATTAAGCCAAAGCATGATTCCCAAACTCAAAAGAAGTCTTGAATACTTTGGATTAGTCTTAGTTCCAAAACCGGAACATTTCAAGCCTTAGTCGAAGTTCTTTTTTGTTTGTATTTATTTTATGCATTTATGTTTACCCTTTTTCCTCTTGTCAAGATCTGATCATCCGAATCGTGCTAATCTCTCGACCTCAGATGCTAATAATCAAGAACCAACAAAATTTTAAAAGCTTTCATTATTTTTTAGCTAATTCTTTTGAGTGGTTATATGATTCATTATGAGAATCAATTTGAAACCTACTTGCTTAGCTGTTATGTTATAATGCTCTAAATATGAAAAAATTATTTTAAACACTATTGATCAAGTCTCATCATTCTTTTTAACCTACATTGTAGATGTCTTCTAAATCCCAAAGAAGCTCCAACCAAAGTTCCAATAAGAAAATGGTTGCTTTCATGGCTAAGCAAATGGCTCAGTTATTCCCGATATTGTTAAGTAAATCAATGCCACCCATAGCCCGAACACTTCAGTTGAATCCCGAAACCCTAGTCCCAAAACCTCAGCCTTTTCCTATAAGCACTTCAAGTCATGTGGCCCCAAACCTTTCACGGGTGAAGCGGGTGCCTCCAAGATACTTGAACGGTTTGATAGCATCGAAGTCACTTTCATCAATAGTGAATGTCCCGACGAGCTTCGGACTCGTAGTGCCACCTGTGTCTTTACATCGAGGGCACTTGAATGGTGGAAAAGTGAAAGGAGCACTCGTGGAAATGAGGTCGCTTGTCCCTCACTTGGTCAACACCACTGACCTCAAACAAGTTTGGTCAACACCAATAGATGAGTTTTGCCCTCCTCATGAAATGTAAAGTCTTGAAGAGGAATTCTGGAACCTCAAACAAGTTGGAGGTGACAACTTGACTTACACCATTCGCTTCAAACAACTTAGTATCCTTGTCCCTCACTTGGTCAACACCACTGACCGAGCCATAGCCAAGTACATAAAAGGCATTCCCCCTATTATCCATGACTTCATCACCATAGCCGAATCATTCTCAGTTGAGCGAGCCATCCGGTTGGCGGCTACCTTGTCCAACAACCAAGTGTGTAAGGCCCCGTTCCCGGGACGCTTACAGCTGGTCAACCATTGCACATAAAACATACATTTACAGATATTTTAAATAAACATTGCAGCGGAAACATTCAAAAATGGCATTTCATTTCATCATAAAAACTTTTGCAAAACAATGCATCGTTTGTTGGTTACAAAATTTCATCGTTGTATTTCATCATAAAAGCTTTATTTAAATGGATG
>BJCM01065409.1:0-10431 GCA_018326385.1 Flaveria bidentis | reverse complement strand
TTCGAGAATTCACAACCCTAGCCGTCCAAGTTCATCCAGAACGTCCCTTCCAAGTTCATAGAACGTTTCTGATCATTCCTAGTCTATTTTTAACATATTCTAATCGTTAGGATTGATCGGATTAACGTTTTCCCTGATTGGATCGCCAATCAAATAGGATTCTGCACTATTTGATCTGGTTTCACGTTGAATCAGTTTGTACTCCGTACGCCATCGGTCCCAACAATGCGTTCATACAAACATTACTACACACACACAACTCATACCCATGCCTCACTCACACACACAATTCACACACAACACACACTCACAGACTCATGTACATGGATATAAGCACCCACAACAAAGAACAATTTCACAGAAGAACACACACACACCTTCATTCCAAATTCGCAGAAGACACACACACACCTTTATATATACATAACTATATAACGCAACACCCACACAAATAGATACATATATATAAACACACGCAGAATACATACTTATATATATGTAATGTAGCACCACAATCGCAGATCACACACGCATGAAACCGGGCATCTAAATATAAATGCACACAAATAGATACATATACTCACATGAACACATTCACCGAAAAGAATACACACCGTCGCAACCGCAACCTAGTATCTCAAAACTGTACGTAGCAAATACGAATAGAATTTGTATGGAAAATCCTTACCAATCGGTCTACAGGAGCCATAAGAACTCGAACGGATGAATGCGTTTCTTAATGCGGTGTGTCGAGAGAGGCTGCCGGAAGCGCCAAGAGAGGTTGTTGGAAGAGCCTCGATCATCGCACGTATGCCGCTGCGAGAGGGTGTCGTCGTGTTGCGGCTTTCGTCGCTACTTTGGGGTTCTAGGGTTGGTTTGCGAAGATGAAGAACCGAGGGGGAGGGTGTAGGTCGGCTAGGGGAGGGTTTTATTTGAATGTTCTCATCTTTGAGTCTTGGCACAATTAGTCCCTTCATTTAGTTCAATTGACATTTTATGTTAATTAATTTTGTTAGTAATTATATGTTAATAATCTTTAATAGACATTTATAATGTCAATCATTATTATTATAATGGTATAACATCTAGTTAATCATAATTTGAATAACCATAACATAAGGGAGGTTAGGTTAAAAGAACGGGGTTATCCTAAAAACTCAGGTTGTCACATGTGTTGTCTCTGGTTGTTCAACTTTAACCTCTACTTTAGGTGGCGCTTGACTTGGAAGGGAGTGTAAGTCAATCAGCTATCCACTCTTTATCTTCTGCTTGATCACCCTGATATGCTTATCCATAGTGGATAGAGACGGGGATAAAGTTTCCTTCAGGAGAACCCATACAGCTTCATGAAGCTCATCATCCTCTGCCTATCAGTAGACTTTTTGATATTCTTTTGGATGATGGCTCTTGACTTAGCAGCTTCTTCCCTTAGCTTTCTTTTGGTTGTCTTTCTTTCCTTGCATAGGTGAGCTAGGAGTTAGGTCAATGACCTCCATAGGTTCTTGTGTTCCTGGTTGAGCTCCTTTTAAGGGTTTCTCAGCTAGTTGTTCCTTAAGATATGAAATCTCAAGTTGCTGATCATTAACCCTGTTTTAGAAGGTAGTCACCTGAGATTCAAGGTGACAGACCTTGGAGACTAAATATGTGCATGTTGTAGACAGTTGTTGCACCTTTAGTCTTAGATTGCCCTCATCTTCCGTCTCATCACCAGCTTCAGGTTCTTGGCTGCTGGTTTTCTTCTGCTCACTGGCAGCCTCAGTTGAGAAGTCAGTGGGCTAAGTTGCCATGGTTGAGGTCTTAATGATGTAATCACTTTCAAAAGTGAGAGCTTCTTCCACATGGACATCCTGAACATGTTCAGAAGTGTCCACCTTAGTTGTAGGTGACTGATGTGGGATAGAAATAGGAGACTCAGGAGCATTCATCTCTCTTTGAGTTAAAGAAGAGAGAATCATGATACTCACTAAAACCTAGATCTTCATCTGTATAGAAGTCATGGTTAGGAATTGGTTGTTTGAGATCTAAAGGCTGGGGATGGTAATTGTCCCCTAAAGATGATCACCTGAGTGTTGAGACTTAGAATGATGGCTTAAGGCAATTTGGGTTATAATCTCATCAGGCTGAGCATGAGGAACCTCAGCACTGATCATAGAAGGAATGGGAGTGATTTTCTCCTTAGGAGAAGTGGGAGCTCAAGTGTCCACTTCTTCCTGTATGGGTAGGAATATGGGGGCCTCCACAGACTGAATAGTCTAAGTAGGGATTCGTTTGTGTTTTCTTTTGTAGGTGAGGGTAATTTGTAGCTGTTAAGGTGGTTGGGACGTAGAAGGTGTGGGTTCAACACTAGCTGGTGCTGCTAGGTTGTCACCTTGAGCAATAAGCTCTAATATTTTTAGGACTAGGGATATTTCTACCCCATAGAAGCCAATGTGGGCTTTCTCATTATTTTAAAGATGTCGGGCTTCATCTATCCTAGTTTAAGAATATTACTTGTTCCCCTTAAATGTGAGCCCAGTTCATAGTTAAGAATGCATTGAACATATCTACGTAACATGTAATACTCTAAGGAGTCCAGGTTTGCAAGTAATTTAGTATATACAAACTCAGAGTACCTGGACTTGACTCCCTAAACTATCCCATGGACTATGAAGAAGAGATCCTCATGAATCTAGTCTCATCCACCATTCTTGTTTGATAAGCTGTGGATAACCACATGTAGCAGGAATTTCCATTTGGATGAGACCTTCCCTTTCCTGAAGGTCTTTACAGAGAAATCTCCCTCAAATCCCATCTGCTCAAAGGATTGGTTGACAGCCTCCTTGGGAAAGAACACCTTACCTTCTTCGTCATCCAGCTGAAGATGCGTGTTGATGATGGCCGGAGTGATGAAGACTGTTCTCCCCTGTACTGTGGCAGACAATGCCTTCTCCGCATCCATTATGACCTCTTGGTAGGTCTTCCAGAATTCTAGCAATTGATCCTCATAGAGAGGAGGATCAATGGTCAGGAAGTGAGACAGTTTGATAAATCTAAGAAACGGCAAACCTCTGATAAATGTGGATCTTTCTCAGAGTTTAACAGAGCAACCTGATTATGTTGTCTATGCAACTGCATGGTAAAGTTCGGATCATTCTGTGAAGAGGGTTGGCCATTTTGAGGTAGCTTAAGGATGAAGAAAGAAACAAGAAAGAAATTTCAAAGAGAAAATTGGGGTTTTAGGTTAGGAGGAAGAAGGAGATTATAGAAAGAGAGGGAAACTATTGGGTTTATACGTGAAAAAGGATTTCATATAAAGTTTAATGAAAGAGGATAAACTTTGAAATCCGGAAGTCGGCCCCACCTCTGAAAAAGTAGTTTACTTTTGCTCAAAAAGTAGTTTTCTTGGAAGTCAAAAAGATTCCGAAGGTAAATTATCTTCGGAAGTTTTAATGAAAAAAGTTTCCGAAGCTAAAATGACTTTGGAAGATTTTCCTAAGAGTTGTGAAAATTTTGCATCGGAAGAAATTAAGAGTTGAATGCTTTGTTCACAGAGGAGCAAAGCTTCAGAGAGTTAATTTGCTTCGAAAGAAAAAGGTCCTTGAAAACATATAAGTGTATGAGACAAGCATTTAAGCTTCAGAAGATATTTCAGAAATTTCTTCCGAAGATAAATTTCTTAGACAATTATTTGTTTTGAAGGCATGATTTTCTTCCGAAGATAAAAACATATATTCCGAAGGATCAAAAATTTTCAAAATTCTAAGGAAAGTCTTCAAAAAGATTTTCATCCAAATAAAACAAGAGCTTATGGAAGTGATGAACTAGACAACTTAGGACACACAGATTTTAAGAAATAATAAGAATTAGTTTTAAGAAAAAACCTACTCAAAGCTGATCATCCCAATAGCTGATATTAGATATTTAAATCTTTATTCATCAAAAGATTTTGTAAACAGATTAGCATATTGTTCATTTGTGTGAACTTTGACTAGTTTAATTAATCCTTTTTCGTAATTATCTCTTATTAAATGATACATGATATTAATGTGTTTAGTCCTTGAGTGCTGCACATGATTTTCTATGATAGCGATAACATCGTTGTTGTCTATGTGAATGGGAGTCTCCTTGAAGTTTAACCCATAGTCCAGTATCTGATTCTGAATCCAAAGCACTTGAGCATAGTAGCTTGTAGCAGCAATGTATTCAACTTCAGCAGTTGATGCAGAGAAATAGGATTTTTTTTGCATTGCCATGAGGCACCCTTCCACCAAGAAACTGACATCCCCCAGATGTAGACTTTGCAGTCATGTTGCAACCACCATAATCACAATGTGTATATGCATACTGATTGAAGTCAGAATTCTTAGGATACCACAGGCCAAGTGATGAACCACCTTTCAGGTATCTTAGATGTAAGACCTCGTTCCCGGGATGCACACAGTTGGTCGATTATTGCACATAAAACGTACATATACATTTACTTTCATAAAATCTCGCAGCTGAATTATCAAAATAGACATCTCATTTCATTATAAAAGCTTTTGCAAAACAATACATCATTATCAAGTTACAAAATACATTTTGCATTACATCACAAAAACATTATAAATATGGATGCCATCCAAAAGAGCTGAGTAGCCGTCCCGTGCCATCCTCAACAACATTACCTGCCAACTGGAAACACATAAAAGTCAATGTTGTTGAGTGAGTTCTAGTTTTAAAATAATACATACTTTATCATTCATTCAAAAACATTCTTAACTTTCCTACAAAACATATCAGGTTTAAAAATGTGATCACACATCGTACATACACATAGATAATATTTATTATCTTCATCATCATTCATTTTGTACTTTTATTATCTTCTTGTTTTCATCTAGGTCATATGTTTAACCCCCCTCTAGAGCACCAAGCAATTCATCTAGGGATAAGCGACAAGGACCCCATACTTCTGGTCAATCACAAAGACTGAACCCCTATGTGCATCCTCATGGGGTATATAACCCGCACAAAGTTGAGCTGACAACCCCTCATTGGGTGTGAACCTCCATACATTTTCTTAATCACACGGAATAAGCCAAGTGTGCATCCTCATGGGGTAGCTAACCCGCACACGGTTGAGCTAACACTCTGCATTGAGTGTGAACCTCCATACATTTGCTTACATTCGTTCATTCATTAATGCATGCATTCTTCCTTTTGTTCCTCTTTTCATTATCTTCCACATTATGTTACATAATATTTTCATTTTGTTCATTAACATTCAACATAAAGCCAAGGGGAAATAATCATACATATAATAAGGAACATCAACATACACAGTCAACATCAAATCGTGCATCATACATACATACATAACATACATCATGCATAATCATACAACATCATACATCAATGCCCAACATAACATCTATGACCTCAAAAGTTAACTTATATGAACTCCCGGGAACCTTCCACGTCAAAACTTACATCTGCACTTTCTCCCGAAAGTCAGTACATAAACTACGTTCCCCTTGGGTACACCAGCCCTACCTGGGCGTATGGACACCCTTCAGTCGCATGGCCTTCCAGGTGACTGAATATCATGTGAATGGACCTAATGCAGATGAACACCCATGCGAATGGACCTAATGGGGATTGAACTAGGCGTACGAACCTTAGTCGCATGACTCCCCTTGCCAATGACCCTCAGTCGCACGACTGGCACATGTATGGGCTCCAGTCGCATGAATCCTATACGAATGAACCTCAATCACACATCTGGCATGCGTGTGGACCACAATCGCATTCCTTTCGGCCATATGTTCTCCAATCACATGCCATTCGGTCGCATAGCCCTAACTGGTTCAGAATGCAGTTCATCACGAACCTAATCTGCCATTTTCGACCTCCAAGCTCTTCCAAACCTCTTCGAAGCCCAAATCAACCATCCTAAACCTTAGGAATGCATGCCATAACACCATTCAAGCACACACAAGCCTGAAATTAAACACCACTCGCATCACAACAAACACATACACACGGGTCAAACACACACATTTCAAAAACGGGTTTCACTATGTGTTTCAGCCCCAAATCAGTTGAAAACGTGTAAAATAGAGGTCCTAGAATTCACACAAACAATACCCTCAAGTAGAGCTTTGATTCAACCCACTACACTTCAACTTTCAAGCTCGAATCCACACGAACCAAGCTTTTCTCCCTTTTCTCCTTCTCTCCTCTCTTTGGCTGAGTTTTCGCAAGTGTGGGGAGGGTATGGGCTGCCCTCCCCTCTTATTCCTCTACTCATCCAATCTTTCTCCCATTTTGGCAAGTTTGGTCCCCCGACTTTGGACTTTGTTTCTTTTTCTTCTTTCGTCAGTGTCAAGGAAAAATATCCAGGTGTTACAAGTCCACCCCCCAAATATAGGTTTCGTCCCCAAAACCTGTTATTCCTCGAACAAACATGGGTAATGATGCCTCATTTCTTCTTCAGTCTCCCACGTAGACTCGGATCCTTTCCTGTGCTTCCACTGTACACGCATAAGAGGATCCACTTTATTCCTCAGTTTCTTCTTTTTTCGATCGATGATTGCCACTGGTTGCTCCACATAATTGAGCCGTTCATCCACTTCGATATCCTCCAGTGGAACAATCATACCTTCATCCGCTAGACACTTCCTTAGATGAGATACATGGAACATCGGGTGAAGTCCATTTAACTCATCTGGTAATTCAAGTCTATAGGCCACCTCTCCTACTCGAGCAATGATTCGGAAAGGCCCTATATACCATGGGCTCAATTTGCCCCGCTTTTTGAATCAGATAATACCCTTCTAAGGTAAGACCTTCAACATAACCCATTCACCCAGCCTGAACTCATTTGGTCTGCTTCGTTTATCAGCATACGACTTTTGTCTATATTTGGCTACCTTCATAAAGGCCTTGATCTTTTCAAGCTTCTCAATCGTAGCCTCGATTACCTTGACGTTCCCTAACTCTCTTTAACCAATGTCACCTCAACACACGGGTGTTCGGCATCTCTACCGCATAGCATCTTATAAGGGGGCATACCAATGTTGGCATGATAGTTGTTGTTATATGAGAACTCAGCTAATAGTAGGTGGTCATCCCAACTTCTTCCAAAATCGATAACACATGCCCAAAGCATGTCCTCCAATGTCTGAATGGTCCTCTCTGACTGACCATCAGTCTAGGGATGATAAGCCGTGCTAATATGTAACCTCGTCCCCATAGCGTCATGGAATTTCTTCCAAAATTTGGATGTAAACCGAGTGTCACAATCAAACACAAAAGACACCGATACACCATGATGAGTTACATTCTCCTTGATGAAAAGATCTGCTAATCTCTCAGATTAATATGTCTCGCGGATCGATAGGAAGTGAGCACTCTTCTTCAGGCGTTCAACAATCACCCATATGACATCATACCCTTTCGAAGTATGAGGAAACTTTGTAATAAAATCCATGGTGATGTGCTCCCACTTCCATTCCTATATATCCAAAGATTTGATCTTCCCATACGGCTTCTGAAGCTTGGCCTTTACCTGTAGACAAGTAAGGCATTTACTCACATACTCCACCACGTCACGTTTCATACCCGGCCACCAATAATCTTTCTACATGTCTTGATACATCTTTGTGGCACCAAGATGGATGGAGTATCGAGTCTTGTGAGCTTCACCATAATCTTCATGCGTAGATCCCCAAAACAAGGAATCCACATCCGTCCGAATTGGGTCGTAACACCAAGTGTGTTTTCACCCAATTCCTCAAGTAGACCTCTCATTCTTTCCCAGTTAAGATGATCTTCCTTCAATGCCTCATCTTGAAACTCATTAACTTGTTTCATCACGTCAGAGGTCATGATTAGTTGATACGCTTTCACCCGAATCGGCTCGGGCCTCTCTTTCCGACTAAGGGCGTCCGCCACCACGTTGGCTTTGCCCGGATGTTAATGGAGCTCACAGTCATAATCCTTTATAAGCTCCAACCATCGTCTCTGTCTCATGTTCAGTTCCTTCTGCTCAAACAAGTACTTCAAGCTCTTGTGGTCAGTGAATATGGTGCACTTCATCCCATACAGATAGTGCCTCCAAATCTTTAGCGCAAAGACGACTGCTAGCTCAAAGTCATGGGTAGGGTAGGTGACCTCATGAACCTTCAACTGTCGGGATGCATAGGCTATAACCTTCCCTCTCTGCATTAACACACACCCCAACCCCAAGTAGGAAGCATCAGAATAAACCACTAGATCTTCACTTCCATCGGGTAATGACAAAACAGGAGCTTGAGTCAATCTCGCCTTCAATTCTACAAACGCCTTCTCTTGAGCTTGACCCCACACAAACTTCACATCTTTTCGAGTCAACTTAGTCAACAGAGAAGCGATCTTAGAGAAATCTTGGATAAATCTTCTATAGTAGCCCGCCAAACCCAAGAAACTACGAATCTCGGATGGCGTCTTTGAAGACTTCCATTGCATCACTGCCTCCACTTTTGCCGGGTCTACCATAATCCCGTTAGGATTCACCATATGACACAAGAATTGAACCTCGCGCAACCATAACACGCACTTGGAGAACTTGGCGTACAACTTCTCGTTTCTCAACGTCTCCAAAACCTCCCGAATGTGACCGGCATGCTCAATATCGCTCTTTGAATAAATCAGGATATCATCAATAAACACAATCATTGATATATCCAACATTGGCCGACACACTCGATTCATTAGGTCCATAAAAGAAGCTGGCGTGTTGGTCAAACCAAATGAAATGACAAGAAACTCGTAATGACCATAACGCATGCGAAAAGCTGTTTTAGGAAAATCCTGCTCTTTCACCTTCAGCTGGTGATAGCCGGATCGAAGATTCATTCTTGAGAACCAACTAGCACCTTGGAGCTGATCAAACAAATTATCAATCCTCGGTAAGGGATATCGGTTCTTAATTGTCAACTTATTCAACTCACGGTAGTCTATACACATCCTCATACTACCATCTTTCTTCTTCAAAAATGGGACCGGAGCACCCCAAGGAGAGATACTCGGTCTAATGAACCCCTTATCAAGCTGCTCTTGCAACTGCTCCATCAACTCTTTCATATCCGTAGGAGCTAATCGATACGGTGCCTTGGCAATAGGTTGGGCACCAGGTATCAAATTGATCTGGAACTCTATCTCTCTGTCAGGTGGCACTCCTGGTAGGTATTCGGGAAACACATTTGGAAAGTCACACACAACCGGTACATCAGATAGTTGTGGTGTTGTCGTATCCACCTCCTTTACATAGGCCAAGTAGGCATTACATCCACGCCTCATTCACTTTCCCGCCACCGCCATTGAAATTACTTTCGGGATCGTCGTGACCCGATCCCCATGAATCATTATCGAATTCCCGTCGGGCGCTTTCAACCGAATCATCTTCTTGCAACACACAATGTTCACCTCGAATTCCGCTAACCAATCCATCCCAAGCACCAAATCGAAACCACCTAAGATCATCACAAAGGGTATAACCAGGAATTTGTGACCTTCTAATTCCACGTCACAACCCTTTATCATCTCCGAAATTCTGGTAGACTTACCTATAGCGGTTTCTACATCAAAGGGCGCATCAACACTCCTACTACTAACATGTAGGTTAGCACAAAAAGCAGCAAAAATAAAACTTTTACTAGCACCAAAATCAAATAACACGGAGGCTAAAGTTTGGTTTACTAGAAACGTACCGGACACAACGTCAGGGTCCGTCCTAGCTTCCTCCTGTGTCATAGTGAATGCCCTGGCATTTGCCTTTGGTCCTTCACCTCCAATTTTCTTCACCCTAGAACCCTCAGCCCTCGGCTTCTTACAATCCCTACTCATATGACCACTTTTCCCATAACTGAAACACCTCATATCCCTATAGTCTCAAGCCATATGAAACAGATGTTTGACCCCCACTTGCATTCCCCCGAATGCTCTTTCCCACATTTGCCACACCTCTTCGATCCTGCCCCTGATGTGACCACATGGCGGTCATCCACTCGTGCCTTCTTGTTACCCGTCGAGGTATCACCCCGACCAAACCTCTTCCCATTCCAGTTCTGATCACCACCACCCTTCTTGTTCACCTCAGCCATCATCTATCGCTCGTCATACAATCTTCCCGCCAAATAAACTACTGACCTAAACGTGCTCGTTCGAGCAACGATCATGTGCCTACGGATATCCGCCGACAAACCCTGAACATACCTCTTGATTTTTCATGACAAGGGTGTCACTTGGTCTGGCACCAGACGTGCCATCTCATTGAATTTGGTGGTGTAGTGCTGATGTGTCATCGTTCCCACCTCTAATTGCAGGAACTCCCTTTCCACCTTATCCATTTCCTTGTGAGGACAGAACTCCTCGATCACCAAGTTCTTCAGTTTGGACCATCTCATCCTCCCGATAGCCCTGCTACCA
>BJCM01065402.1:0-12066 GCA_018326385.1 Flaveria bidentis | reverse complement strand
CATGGTAACCAGAACTCTCCAATAGCCCTAAAGACAATAAACTTCTTTTAAGACTAGGGATATACCTTACATCACGAAGATCCACTTCCATACCACTCTTCATTTTCAGAGTCACTGTTCCATGACCCACAATCTTGCAAGGTCTGTCATCCCCTAGCTTAACTGATCCAAGATCTTCAATCTTTAGTTCTTTAAAGAACTCCTTCACAGGTGTCATATGATATGAGCACCCTGAATCCATAATCCACTCATCCTCCTTACTACTACTTGTAACAACCAGCACATCTGCATTTTCATATCCATCAGAAGAATCATCATGTGTATTGTGTCCAGAATGAGTCTTTGATCCACTTGATTCACCCTTCTTTCTTTTCAAGTCAGGACAATCCTTCTCCACACATAACACCTCCTCTTGTACTTGTTCCTGGACTTCGAGACACTTCTCTGTTTGAAGTTTCTTTGTTTAGATCTTCCCCTGACTACCAAGCCCTCTCCACCATCTTCTTTATAATTTGTTCTCTTTTTCAATTCCTTTGAATTGAGAGCTGCCAATACTTCTTCCATGGTAAGAGTGTCCCTACCATACATCAAAGTATCTACAAAATGCTCATAAGATGATGGCAAAGATGTCAAGAATATGATTGCTTGGTCTTCATCATCTAATTCTACTTCGATGTTTTCAAGATCCAACACCAGCTTGTTGAATTCATCAGTATGATCTTCAATTGACTTCCCAGGAGCCATTTGGAATGTGTACAACCATTTCTTGAGATACAATCTGTTCGCAAGAGACTTCGTCATGTACAAACTTTCCAATTTCGCCCAGACCCCTGCAGCAGATGTCTCCTTCGATACTTCTCTGAGTACTCGATCCCCCAAGTTCAAGATGATTGAACTGTGTGCATGTTCAAGCATCTCCTTCTTTTCCTTGTCTGACATTGTGTTCGGCAAATTGGATTCTCCGGCCAAGGCATCCACCACTCGTTGGTGAACGAGTAATGCCTTCATCTTCAACCGCCATAATCTGAAGTCGTTCTTTCCGTCGAATTTCTCAACTTCGAACTTTGTAGACACCATTGTTGCCGCCGATCGATCTTTGAATGAATCTAGATTCTCAATTGAGCCATAAACCAGGCTCTGATACCAATTGTTGTAAAACCGATTGAGAATATGAATGCAGAATAACAATCAATAAAAATATGATACGAGAAAGAATAAACGTGAACAAGAACTCTCAAATGATTATTATTAATTGAATGATTTCAGGATACTCCACCGATTACAATCCGGCTTTATTTATAGGAGGAAACTAACTCTAACTAACTCTCAACACACATTGAGAATTTACACAAAAGACCCTACACTATATCTTCTGAACGGAAGTAACCTTTTGGAAGATTCCCTACTAAACATATGTATACTTCGGAAGAAATCCAAAGTACACAATAACATCCTTCCGAAGTAAACATAACCTTCGGAAGATATCACCTTAGCTTCGGAAGACTATATTAAGCTTCAGAAGAAACTTAAACTTCGGAAGTTCACTTGTTTTGGCTTTTAATACTTCACAAGATCAGTTGAAGGTCGAACAACCACCACTGCCACTGCATCTGTGTAGCATGAAACAAAAGGTCATTTGCCATAGTCAACCACCAGCAACACATCCACCGAGCATCTCTTGAAAGCCATGGTTTTGAAAACCGGACCGGACCGGGCGGTCCGACCGGTTTGGACCGGGAACCGGACTTCGATCCAGTCCGGTTTGGTGTTTAAAACCGTTTTAGTGTTGAACCAGTGGTCGGACCGGTTGAACCGGCCGAACCGGCGGTCAGACTGGAAACCGGACCGGCTGAACCGGTGGTCGGACCGGTTGAACCGGTTTTTTAATATATATATTTTTTATTTTTTTGTAATTTTTACATATATTTATAAAAAATACTTATGCTTTTATCCGGTTCTTATATACGGTCCAACCGGTCCGACCATCGGACTGGTAAGACGTCCGGTTCACTGTCCAGTCCGGTTTTAAAAACATTGTTGAAAGCATCAAAATAGGTTTACAGAAAAAGCACAGTACCCAATAACAAATCAAAATACCCAAAATACCCGTATATTACTATTCATCAAATTGATTCGATAACTAGTATGAATATCATACTTTATTACATCATAGTATGGATTATTAAAATCCTATTTAGTTTAATATTATTATCTTAATTGTCTTTATTATTTTAATTGACAGAGTTAATTATTATTATTATTATTATTATTATTATTCTAATATTATTATTTTTATTTGCTATAGGATAGCTAATGTAATATTACTTAATTATTGTTAATAATACTTAACATGCTCAAGAAACAATGTACATCTCACCAAGATTCCATCACACGAAAGTTGTAATAGCTGATAATAAAACATATCATTTCCCACAATATAAAATCCGACCTCTTTGATACTGAAAAAAATACACACGTCTCTTAAGTGAAGGTCTCGAGTTCAGCTTAAGGCTAAGGAGTAAATGATAACAAGGAGTAGTTAGGGCTCTTAAGTGGATATATATATATATAGTTAAATAATTACTAAATAATAGAATAGATGCGTGTAAAAAAATAATTAATAAATTAATAAATAATAAGCAAGTCAATATATATACTCTAAACAAATAAAAGAATTATAAATGTTTTATCAGCGTCAATATGGAAAGATTTCTCACGATTTCATGTATGCACTCACTCACTCGGGGACATTTCAATTACAGACAATTTAAGAGTTACAATTTCAGACTTCAGCCTGCTTTCAGATTTATAAGCAAATATCATACAAGTGAACCAAAATTATTAAGCTAAATAACAAATCAAAGAAACATTATTTTCGTTTGTCTTTAAACAGGTATTAAAGTAATACAGAACCAGTTCTTCGGATTCACATTGTTCAAGGATGTGTTGTTAGCAGTCCTTCACTGGAAATGTTTTATGAGAACAAGGATCGACTTTTGTTGCGTTCCAAACGAGCCTCCCTCTATAACACCAAAAGAGTTAAGTAATTTACCATTATTTGGCGATTCACACTAAAAACTTTTAAATAGTAATACATAGATTATGAAAGAAGTTGTGATATACATATAATGATCCAAGAGTCAGAAAAAGAAATATAAAAACAGGGTAACTTGTAAAGCTGACCTCCTTTTTCTTGCATTCTTTGTAGACATCAAAATGTTCTTGACATTTACTTTTATCAGAGCTAAATTCTTCCAGACCTGAAAAGTTGATTTTTTATTCCGTTTGTCGACAACATAAGATGCACTAGATCGATGAATTCCAACAGGTAGATAAGCAGAGTGAGAGTTTTAAGAATGAATATCATGAATACTTTAGTATCACCAGAGTTTCAAATAAAGTACCATTCCAGTTAAAAATTCAATTAAAGAACACATGTGTTTATTATATCATGGAAACATAGTCACTAAAACAGACCAAAAAGGTGATACTTCCTTAATAATCAGAATTCTGCAGGTAAAGACAAAGCATATATTTGTGATGAGAGATCACATCTTGAATACAAGTTCAAAAGTATACTTGATCCCTTTGTTGTCAATAGCCCACAAGGTGCAACCCAGCCTAGCCTTGTCACCTCCTTCTATCGCCTTATTTTCAGGTTTTCATGCGCATTTTTATGCCAATTTCCAACCAAAAATTGTTCAACGGGTGTAAAACAATTACACTAGCCCTAAGCAAGCCGAAATCAACCTAAAACAGCCTCAACTAGCCCAAAACAAACCTAGAACATGTCTAAAACTCCTGAAAATGATATTCTTATGCTATACACCTCACTTAAAAAACTCTCGTTGTTTAAGTGCCTTGTCCCTAGGCTCAAGGCTCACCCTTTGTGCCTTGACCACGCCTTCGACAACTATGGTTGATACCAAACCAATATACATCGTCTGTTAGCACCTACCAATAGCTTCGCTGTGAGTTGGAGCATAGTTGTCAATCGCGAATAGCGGTAAATAGCGACAAGCCACCTATATGCTACGTAGCGAATAGCGGTAAATAGCAATCGCTATTTCGTGTTTAGCGATCAAGTAGAATAATATGTAAGATTGTTTTACATTCAATAGATAAGCATGTTTAGTAATAAAGTAGTAGGAAATCTAAGAAAAGACCCTCAAAATAGCTAAAATACTTGATTACTAATCATCTAAATCTCATATTTACCAAATAAAAAATAAATAAATAAATAAATAAATAAATAAATAAATAAATAAAAATAAAAAATACCGCTATGTAGTCGCTATTTACAAATAGCGACCGATTGGCGCCACACTACATAGCGCGCTATAGCGGTCGCTATAGCCACTATTGACAACAGGGAGTTGGAGCGGCCTCTTTTTTCCCAAGGAATAGAGGAAAGATCTTGCCCTCAATCGATATTGTCTAGACCCTACCCATAGCTTTGTTGTGAGAGCGATTTACTATGTATGTATGTTTATTTGTTTGTTAAGCACATTCCAAGCTGTTTTTCGAAAGTGTGAGTCGCTCTATGGCGAGAGGCGAAAGCACACACATCAAGTACCATTGCAACGTTGCTTAGATTTCTGGCTTGTAAAGTGACATCCCCTTGTAAAATCATTTGATCTCTACAAAGAAGACGCCTGTTTTTTTCCATTAAAGACACATGGATTATAACAAAAGAAGAGAATTATAAAAAAAAAAACGAGAACATGATGCTTGAAAAGCCCTAAAGCACTTGGCTAAGCTTGCTTTACACTAATCGCCTATCATAACATGATGCGACGCCTTGATGCGCCTCACGCCTACACACACTTGTTAATACAGAGTTGTCAAGTTGACTTATTTAATCAGGATAAAATAGCTCAACCATGTCATCACTAAACTCAAGTTTCAAGCAAGTTGTCCTCCTATCTATGGTTATAAATTCTTCCAAAATTCGAATCCAAGATTTTCCTTACTAATTCTCAATTCATCTAACCAATGTGCATATTAATCAAACGTTGATGACTAAACAACTCCTATCGAACAAAGTGGATAACCAGAAAAAATCTGCAGATATCGGGATCAAAGAAAAATCTAGCTAAATTAACCATAATAATTTCAAACGACGATCCAGCTAAGCTAATCATCTAGAGAGAAAGATAAACCCTAAATTAACCAGATAAGCTATAACAAAATATTGGAATAAGAATAAACCCTAAATGTAGAAATGTTGGTTAGATAATCAAATAGCAGTAGAAACTGAAAAGAAAAAAGAGAGTGGATGTATGGGGAATGGTGAAGATGAATGATTACACTTGAGGGAAGCAGTGTATTGAGGATAGCATTGAGAATCGGAGATTCGAGCAGCGTTGGGATATGGCGGCAATTGATCTTTCGAAGAACCCATCTTTCTTCTCTCAGATCTTTCTTGGTTTCTTCTCTCAGATCTTTATGTAGTCTTTTACGTCTTGCATCTCTTTAAAACCGGTTCTGGTCGGGAAATGATTCGGTCTGGTCAATAAACAATCGAATCGAATTTAAACCGGTTTGAGTTGAAACTCCACTGTTTGAGTAGTTTTAACTGATTTGGTACGGGTTAAACTGGTTTCAATCAAGATTATAAAACCGGTTTTAAAATTGTGGTTTTTACCCATTCCAAAATGGTTTCTAGTGTACGAGTTTGGTTAGAAACTCATTTTTTATGCGACTAGATCTGAGTTTTACTAATTTTGATTTTGATTTGGGTAAAAAGATTTTATCTAATCATTTTGCTATTTAATATTATAATTATTATGACTTCCGTAGCTTATTTTCTAAATTAAATTTTATAGATAAATTTCTCTGCAGTCACAGACAAGGGCTAAGTTAGATGTGACGGTTGTGAAAGAGGAAATAAGTTTGGCTTTTGAGAGGCCCGCTTTTTAAAATAGTTCCATGATGTATTTTTTTTACTAAGACAAGTGTACATCTAGGCCAAGTAAGAAAGAGTGCATATGTCCATAATAGGAAACTTACGGCTCAAGTGCTAATGACTTGTTCAATAGGTTAAGGCTTATTGGTTGTCAATAATGTCATCCAGTAGACCATCATATACAATAGTGTGCCTTTAGAATAATAAATGAAAAAAGAGTGATTTGTTTTTTAGCATTGAAAACTAAGAGATTAAAAAGCCCATGAGAATTCATGGGACCAAGCACGAGGTTGTGCTTAAGCCCATAAAAAGACTTGTGTAGCAAGCAAACATGGTCTGGATTTTGAAGATCAATGAAGCCATGTAGTTGGAATAGTAAACCACTTCTCTTAGATCTTCATGGAGGAAAATATTTTGATATCTAGTTGTCTTAATAGCCACTGCTATGTCACAAGGAGAGAGAGCATAACTCGTATACTTGTGGATTTCACAACCGGACTGAACATGTTATGGAACTAATATCCGTTCGTTGATCAAATCCCTTGGCTACTAAACGAGTTTTGTAAGTTTAATTTGGTTTGAATCTATACACCCACTTACAAATAACTACATTAGCATTAGAGAGGGAAACCAATCACCAAGTGTCATTTCTCATAAGAGTCAAATATTCATTAGCCATCGCTTTACGTTACTAAGGATATTTGTTAGCAGTAGAAAATGTGGTGGGTGTTGTCTTGGAGGAGGTGGTAGTTATATGAAAACAAAAAAATATTCCTATGATGAATAGGACAAGATCGTCTATGTATAACACCAAGTGTAAAGAAGAAATTTGTAAGACTACAAAATTTACCACCCCAATCTATTTGAATTGGATTCTAATTTTGTGTTAAATTGAAATTCAGTCATGGCAATAAAGAATTTAAATATGGAATAAACATCATATTTAAGTTTAAAAGAAAAGATCCGCATATAACGTGTAAAATGGCCAACACATAATAAAAAGTAACGATGTTCATCACCAAAAACCATGTGTAGGTACCCAAACATCACAAAATACCAAACCTAAAATATGAGTACTTTGAAAATTAAAGATGAAAAATAAAATTTTAATTATTTTCCTAAGTGAAAACAGTCACAAGAAAAACTTAAACTTTTATTCGAACTAGGAAGAAAACATTTAGAGATCATTGGTTGAAAAATTTATGAATAAGGATGACCAAGCCTTTGATATCATGTGTTGGAGGAAGAACAAGTGGTGGAGAAGACAACAATAGGAATAGACTGAGTTATAGGAAGATAAATTAAGTTAAGCCCATGTTTACTTGGACCTGTAACGAGAGTATTACATGTAGACTTGTCCTTCACAACAAAAGAAGGTAGAGTGAATTTCAAAGTAAAGTTGATTATCATGACAAAATTTATGATCGAAAAGATGGTTCGTTTTGATTTGTGGTAAATGGAGAATATTCATGAGTGAAAATGTTTTGGTGGGTAAACAAAATAGGAGGAACCAATATGATGAATGGGGATACTCTTGTCATTGCCAACATGAACAAAATCCTCATAATAGGAGGGTTCATGAGTATCTTCAAAGTAAAGTTGATTATCATGACAAAATTTATGATCGAAAAGATGGTTCGTTTTGATTTGTGGTAAATGGAGAATATTCATGAGTGAAAATGTTTTGGTGGGTAAACAAAATAGGAGGAACCAATATGATGAATGGGGATACTCTTGTCATTGCCAACATGAACAAAATCCTCATAATAGGAGGGTTCATGAGTATCTTCAAAGTAAAGTTGATTATCATGACAAAATTTATGATCGAAAAGATGGTTCGTTTTGATTTGTGGTAAATGGAGAATATTCATGAGTGAAAATGTTTTGGTGGGTAAACAAAATAGGAGGAACCAATATGATGAATGGGGATACTCTTGTCATTGCCAACATGAACAAAATCCTCATAATAGGAGGGTTCATGAGTATCGAAGCTAGAAAGATTTGGAGCAACATGGTTATTAGAAGTAGTGTCTGGAAGCAAAATAGAAGATGTTTATGAGCGATAATCAATATAGTTTGCACTAGCTTGTTGTCTTGGGCAAATAATTGTAGGATCACGATTAGGTCATTATGTTGGAACATGCCCTATTCCACATTTGTTACACGTATCATAAACTATTTTTTAATTGAAAGTCCAACTAAACTTGCTTGAAGTTACCTTAACCGCGAAAATTGTTTGAGCCTCAACCTTGGTTATTTTGAGAATGATAGGCGAAAAATACTTGTGAAGACAATGGAGTAGTGAGTCGCAGTTGAAGACCAAGTTATGAGAGAACCAACTGAAGTACATGTGATGTCCCTATTTAAGATATTTTAGTGATAGATGTCCTAAACTATTTTTTGATTGAAAGCCCAAGTAAACTAGCTTGAAGTTACCTTAACCGTGACAATTGTTTTAGCCTCAACCTTGGTCATTCCGAGAACCAGAGGTGAAAAATACTTGTGAAGACGACGTAGTAATGGGTCGCACTTGGAGACCAAGTTATGAGAGAAGCTATTGAAGTTCATGTGATGTCTCTGTTTGAGATATGGTAGATGTGATAAATGATCAGGCAGCAATAAAGGCCTAAGTATATGGTACAAGGGCTTATTTGTGCATCATGTAATCATGGTCAAAAAGAAGTGCAGGATCGGGTAATGTCACTTAACACTTGGTTTTTCTCTCAAACTCTCTAGAATTACACTTGGATGAAAGTAGAGTCTCTAATAGTTGATAATAATATAATAAGTAGTAATAAACACAAGAAGTAATTTTTAAGGTACTTGCATATATTGCTTCTCAACTTAAAATGTTACAAGACTCTTACAAGCATAATCTTATGAGTTATAATGAGAAACTATATATAATACTACCTATAGCCGGATATACTTTGATACCAGCTGGAATCCTCTAACTAAAGCAAATACTACAAAGCTATAGTTTAAGGTATCTTAGATAAAGTCTTATCTAAGATATGGTAGTCAGGACATGTCCCTGACTTACCTTTTGTCACCAACTAAAGTTGGTAACTTGTACTAACATAAAAATGTGAACAGTGGAATAAAGTATGGTTAACTACATGGCCTTTTGGGAAGAAGCCATGTAGTATCAGAAGTCTGCAGCGGAGTGTTAGAGACCATACTTATGTCCACTGGTTCATAGCAGTGTCTTCCGAAGGTTAAATGGCTTCGGAAGAACAAGTACTTCCGAAGCCACTTATACTTCGGAAGAGGCTATTTCTTCCGAGGCTCGAGGACTTCTTCTTTTCTTCATACTTTGGAAGTTGTTTTCTGATCCTTTCTTCATAGACTTGATCTTCGGAAGTGAATACTTTGACTTCGGAAGTAGAGTTTGTCTTTGGAAGTTGATTTCAAACTTTTTTTTCGGAAGAACTCTACTTCCTTCAGAAGTTTCACACTTGGCTTCGAAAGCCTTTGTAAGTAGCACCAAAATTTATCTAAGTGATTTGGTTTTGGTTGCACCAGCCTTCTTCTTAATCCAACAAACTCCCCCTAGGCTGATGTTACCAAAACCTCACTTGTTTCTGCTCCTCAAAACTTTCATCACCAAGGAAAGTAGGTATTTATCTGTTTCTTTGTTCTTCCCTGAAGTAGTGCTGAGAAGCTTGTACAGATCATTAGTTGACAGGAATTCCAGTCTATCACCCTGAATGATGTGCACCCTTTGTTGGTCTCTCTGAAAAGAGTAAGTTGATGGGAGCTATAATCATATTCCCATCTAACTATAGGTTCCGATTCAGGACCCTCCACCATCTATAGAAAGGCTGTGCCTTTGGTGGGAGATCTATCCTTGTCTTTCTTTCTTCTTAGTTTTAACTTTTCTTCAATCTTAGCTTTTGTAGTTAACTCAGCAAGATGAAGACCGCTGAGATGATTTCTGATGTGAGCAGCAGTTTTAGAGTTGGAGGGTTTAGAGAATGGTTTCTCTGCTAACTTAGCAATGTCAAACCTGCTAGAGTGTAGCAGAGAGGAGGCATTTAGCCTGTTGAATTCTCCATTCTCTCTCTCCACAACAAAGTTGTGAGAGGCTTCATCAAACCTCCACTAGATTATTTTCTTTCTAGGCACAAGAGGCTGACTAGGAATCTTGTCCTCTTTCTTTGTATCTAGTAGAGTCACCGGCTTCCTTCTTAGTCTCTTCTCTTCATCATTTAATGAGTCTGAGTTGAGGCCTAGAAGTTTAGCAGCATGGTCCAGGGTTCCTATGGGTAGATCAAGAAATTTATCTCTTGTGAGGGAACATGAAGATCCATCAACATAGGTCAGTTTGACAGAGTCTTCCTCACAAGAGATGTCGCTCAAGGTTGTGCAGTTAGTGAGATTTGTCTTGATTGCCTTAAACTCCTCTAGGGAGAGATGTTTAGAAGGCTGAGGGGATGGTTTGGAAGGTTGTTAGGTAGGTTGTGGTGTAGTGGTTTTGGAAAGTGTTTTGGGTTGAAGGATGGGTAGTTTTGGTGGTTGAGGTGAAAAGATGGGTAAGGATAGTGGTGTGGGTTCAGGTGTGAAAGGTTCAGTTTTGATGGTGAATGGTGAGGGAATAGGTTCAGGTTGGGGTTGAGTGGTTGGCTTGAAGAGCATCCCCTGTACCTTTCTATACATCTCTTTCCTCTTGCCCAAACGAATGTCAGCCTTGATTTCACTGACAATTCGTTGCAATGTCCTTTCAGACATGGGGCCCACCTGCCTTCTAGAGAAGCCGTGAGCCTGGAGGTAGTCCTTCATCTAGGCTTTCTCACCTATCTTTTTGGTTGCAGTGACCCTATCTTCTTCTTCTTTCTTCTTCTTTTCCTTCAACTTCTCTCTTGCAGCTCTTTTTCTCTCTTTCTTCAGTTGATATTGCTCTTTGTTGAAGAGCCATGAGATCGTTTCATCATTATGTGGAGATAGTTCTTGAAGAGAGAAACCTCTAGAGGTTAGGAGAGATATCCTTTCCTTCCTGGGCTGCATGTCAGTTTCCCTCTATTCTCTTTCTCTTTCTTCCTCTAAGGCCAACCTTGATGCTTCCATTTGTTGTTCATTTTGCAGTTTGGTTGCCTTTTCTAGCTCTATTAACTCCTCTAGTGATAGAAGGAGTATAACTTCATAGACGACTCCAAGCTTGATGAGTCTGTCAATGACCTCAACTCTCTTCTTGTCAGTAACTGCCTCCTGGTTGGCTGCAGCTGCTTTGGAACTGTCAGCTAATAGCTTCCCAGTTGGAAGTTTCCATTTTCTTTTGAGTTTCTCAATCCTTTCCTCCTCCTGAAGCTCTTCCGCTGTCATTTTCTTCTTTCCTTTGTCATGTTTTGATGTGCTTGACTTTGGTGGTTCTTGGAGGGAGGACTTAGATTTCAAGAGAGGTAGTGAGGATGTCTGAGCTAAAGGTTGGTTGAGAAAGTCCTCACTATTCACCTCATATGCAAGCTCTAGAATTGCATCTATGATGATTAGATCCTTGGACAATGAGAACAGTCCTTCCGCAGCCTCCATTTCAGCTTCAGAAGATTCAGCTTGTTTTTCTGAGGCTTCAACTTTGGCTTCGGAAGTTTGAAGGAGTGCAGTTTCTTTCCCAACTGTTTCAGTTGCTGGGCCATCAATCCTAATTTCCCATTCGAATTGAATCTCAGGTTCCATTTGGACCTTAGGTTGACCAACTTCTTCTATAGTGGTAAAAGGTGCACTTAGTCTCTGAAGCTCTTCAGCTTCAAAGTACATCATTGCTGCATCAGGACTTGGCTGATCAAGAGAGGATCTCAACAGAAACTTGGAGAAGATTCTGTAGAGATCTCTAAGCATCCTTGGGTCAATTTGTAGAACAACTTGGGATGGCTCAGAAAAAGTTGTAATGGGAGCCAAATATGTAGAAGTTGAAGTTTGGCTTAGTGGTTCCTCAGATGTTTGTCTCTGAACACTCTCCCTCTTTTTGGTAGCATCATCATGAGAGCTAGATGAGCTGGAGGAAGAGGTAAAGGAGATCTGAACGGATACATGCCTAACAGATCTCTCAATCTGTTTCTCAGCTAGTTGAGCCTTGAGATTGTTAATCTCAAGTTGCTGAGCGGTAGACCTTGCTTCTAAAGTCCTAACCTTTGATTCAAGGTTTGATACCTTAGATAGTA
>BJCM01065392.1:0-12571 GCA_018326385.1 Flaveria bidentis | reverse complement strand
AAATATCTTATTTTATAAAAATATTATTTATTTATAAATTGTATTTATAGAAATATCTTTTTATAAATAAATTTATATTTGTAATATGAAAAAATTAAATAATATCATTTGTAGTTAATGTAACATTTATTATGAGAGAGAAACAAGAAAATAAAACTTAATAACTTTAAATTATGACAAGTGGCATATAAAACTTAGTAACTCTAGAATTATAACAAGTGATACATAAAAACTTTCTTTTATTAGTATTGATAGATTTGTTATTAAATTTAGTAATGTGTGTATTACATGGGTTAATTATGAATATATATTAAATAGAATGTAATTTTATTTCAAACCAAATCTTATAATAAAATGTCATTTTTATTTTTTTTATTATAACTGATTAACTTCTGATTTTAGTTATCTGTTGTTTATAAAACTTTTACTTTCTGTAAACACCAATTTTAAATTACTTATTTTAAAATAAAAGTTTGATATTTAGAATAATTTCTTATTTTATAAAAGTTTATATCTTTAGAAATAACATTAATAAAAAGATATATTTCTTAGTTTATTAAAATTTATTTTAATTTAAAAAAATAAATAATATTATTAGTAATTAATGTGATTTTTTAATAAGAGAGATAAACAAAAAAATAATGAGAAAATATATAATGTTGTAACGTGTCCCTCCCTGTTATATTATTGGAGTAAGGAGATTTGATGAAAGTATACAACTCAAAATTATACAAGATCTTCTACTCACTCAAAGGGAAAAAATGGACTTGAAAATAAATAATACTTGATAGACTTCTAACAATATTACAGTAGTTTAATTTCAAATAGCATTTATTATATCAAAAGTTGTATTATATATTCAATTTCGTACGGGTAAAAAGGAAATCAACTTTGGTTAATCGAACAGTTAAACCTAACGTCATACGTGTCTTAACCTGTAAAAGGTTTTATAATTAATCTCATTTCAGATTTCTTCAATGAATACTGGTTTTTGAGTTTTTCTATTATTATCTTACATGAAATTCTACGCATTTTGGTCATTTAATTTGTGGGTGAGAACTAAACTTTATTGTCAAATGTGTTGAGAATGAAAAATCTCAATACACGCTCCAATGGTCAAAAGAAATGATATCGGTTGGTAAACAGAATCAAATGTTACATAAATAAATAATAAATAACAAATGTTTATTACCAAAAAGCAGATCGATACAAATTGTTATAGCACCCCCACATTAGCCAAAAGGCACATGCTTTCACTAGAATGCTTCTTATTGCTAAACAAAATATATGGTGGAAGCAATGCTCAATAATGATGTAAAGAAGGTGACTCACTCAAGAAGTCTCCTCCCCAATTCTAATCCAATTTAAATATTGTTCAAATGAAGGGGCAAATAAAGAAAAGCACACATGCAAATATGCAGAAACAGCATGATTGCTGATTGCTGATTGCTGAATGATGATTGATGAAGCTTTTTGCTTATTTGAAGATGGTGATTGGCTTATTCATCGTCATCGCCCAGTAATGCAAATGAGAAGGGGGCGAATTTGTACCCGTCTCCTTCATAGAACTTGTTTTGGAACTCCACCCAGTGGAGCCTTAGTGCATGTAAAAAGGCACTTAAGGTTTCCATCACCAGCAACACTCCAACCGTCGCAAAGATGAACACGATTATGCCCACGATAAGAATAATGACATTATTGTACCTGTGCACATTGAACACAAGCTTTTTTCGTAAACCAACAAATCCATTAAATAGCATTTAGATGTGTTTTTACAGTTTGAAGTAGTAATTAGATAATCATATGTTGGACAGATTATGTCTTCACTAAATATGACAAATTTTGAGAATTTATTAGGAACTTACCCCCAAGCAAGAAGAAGAACCTTCTCATAGAACACAGTTGACAATTCCGAATGCGCCAAGCTGAAAAAGAAGTCAAGATTTTACATACTAGTAGATGATAATGGAGTCAAAGTCAATATTATTCATGATGACCAATTTGACCATATAAGATTGTTATAACATTTGGTAATCAAATCAATTACTTTTAAGTTTTACCATTTAAACAAAAGAACATAAAGCTCACAAATCCTAATCTTTAGGCTCCTAAAACATGAAAACCAAATCTGCTGAATTTCTCACAATTGGATATGATGGTGAATGAACTCCCAGTTCTCCACATAACCAAGAAATAAAGATTAAAGGTTTACCCAACATTACTAATACTCTAATATTACTTCTTTCGAAATGAAAACAAACTATAATATCTTGTTTCAAGAGAGAGATCAGAGTTGTAAGTTGCAACAGTATATAAACCTGAGTGCCCATAAACGAAGGTATGAAGCTGTATTCGACACTGCCCCAAGTACAAACTCTATTGTATGAATGAGCTGATGAACAAATACTTCACTGAACTCAAATTCTTCATGATCATGTGAATCATGACCTGCCTCCACCTGTAAAGAATCTTCTGTCCCTTCAAGAGGGGTGTAGGAATGACCTTGATGTGTCTAGAAAACCATGAAAAATAAACGTGCAAATTAGAAAGCGTCTGATATTATGGTGTTGAAAAAATAAGGACAAGTGTTTTTGCATGATGGAAAAAATAACATACCCTATTATGTTGTGCCTTTAAAATGAAAGGCTTGGGCAGCAGCATCCATGGGACAGCAATCAGAGATAGCAGTAGCAGCACAAGCTGGTAACCAAATAATTTGTATTTTGTGTCATGCTTATAATATAGTTGTTTTTATATCCAAAATATATATTACTATTTCTAGAAGAATTAAACCTGAACTGTCTTCTGGTTTGGAAAAAGCTGGTTTTCACCAAGATCGTCAGTTGGGCTAAGGAACATGTATATCATTACATGATATAAATCAGCTTGTGAACCGGTGCACCACTTTATAATAATGAGGAAGGAGAGATAACCAAACAGACCATTCAAAAAGATCATCTGGGGAATAAACTGAAACCTGGAATTTGTAAAATTAGAAAATAATATTAGTAAGGTTAACATAGGTTAGCACAAACAAGTCTAGGAATTCACCAAACATACCAGACATTCACAGGATTCCGAAAGTAGAGAGCATTAAAAAAACTGAGTATTATTCCAAGGTTCATTTGGGCTACCCCAATAAGAATTGACATTTTCATCTTTAAAGAGTTGAGAAAGGGCAATTCACTTCGACTCCCATGCCATGATGGGTCCACACCAAATGGGTATGTATCACGCACTTTAATCAAGCCTATGGTGGTAGCCTCACTGCAGAAAAGCAGGAAGATATCAAGAGATGGAACAGAAACCAGTGTGTGTGATTGGGTGGGTGGGTGTGAGATAAACTACCTGCATGTAGCATCGCGGCAGGCATATGCTGAGGGACTAAATAACTCAAAAGGAACCGAGAAAAACTCATTATATATCAAACCAGTGTAGATGGAGAAGAGGGACATCAACAATATAACATAGCGACCACCAAAAGTCATTTCCATTATGTCTCCAAGTTTCTGCATTCATGAAAAATGCATACAAAATATAAGTCTCCACTTACTAGGAGAATAGTAATGTTAACTAAACTGAAGATCATTGAATGCAGAAGTGTTAATGAATAGTTTTTCTTCCTACATAGATTCAATGGGTCTTAAAATGTAGAAAAGTACAGACACATAGTTGTGTTTTTTTGGCCTAGTTACCTGACTCGAGTATTTCTTCTCCCTGAATATTAAAAATAACGTTGCCAGCAGGATGCATATGCCATGCCCCCAATCACCAAACATCACAGCAAACAGAAATGGGAATGTGACAACAGTATACACTCCAGGATTCGCTTCTTGGTATTTGGCAACACTGCAGGAAGAGTAAAGAGTACAGACTAATATAAATGCTTATTGGTATGGAATGTGAAACAAGTATAGCATTCACTTAGACTGGATTCATATCATGAATACCCTGGCTGGAATACAAAATAATGCTTACCCATATGCATCAACAATCGTTTGAAAGGACTCGGTAAACTTATTTGTCCTGAAATAGGTTGGAGGCATCTCTTTTGTGTGCAAAACTTGGAAAATGGCGCCAACTTGAGACTTTGAGTCAACTGTCGCCTGCTGAAGTGCATCCTGAATCTGAAAAAAGAAGGGTCGTTGAGTTAATGGTACCTTAGAGCTAGATAAAATTTAATCCATGCTGCACTTAGGAACCTAACATCATCAAAGCATTAACCCTACAATTTTAAATGTAGCATCCAGCATGGATAAAAATAGTTATCATATTAAAAGGCGTATGAGGTACAACATGACCACCAAACCTGTTGGGTGGCAAACACAGGACTCCAGCCTTCAGCTACAAGACACTTCTTTGTTACATCAATGCTAAGCATGTTTAGGGTGTGATAGATTGATTTTTCCTTCCGAACCTAGCAAGAGCAACATAATAAGGTTCAGTGATCTATATAAGAACAGATTTATTTATACCCATCTATAATATGCATACATATATGTGTGTGCATGTGTGTCTGCATGAAAATTGTAACAGGAAGACTTAAAGAGACATACCAGTTCACTCCACTGTTCATATTGTATTCCTATGTTTTGCAACAAATTTGTACGGTGCACAAGTCCAGCATCTATTGTTGTTTTCAGCTCAGATAGCTTTCCAGATACCTGGAAAGTGACAGTTTGCATAATAAGAGTTTTTATTAAGGACCAATCAACTTGTGCAGTGATACCAACATTTCTAGGAAACAATAAATAATGCAGCTTTTGTTGATTAAATGCGATTGGAAATGTATTTAGTGAGGTATTTCGTATGCTAATTAATTAACTTATCTTTCATAATTCTGCATTGCAACATATGTTACTTGGCTATAATTAAATGAATGTAGGAACTACACTTGATTTATCTATGGATGTGAACTTATATGGCAAAGTCAGGTGGATTGAGTGGAGACCAAGATGATTTTAAGAGTTAGGTAAGTTTAAAATCAAATAAGGAGACAACCAGTCACTATGATTTATACAGTTGTATACACCACGTAAGGAGCTGACTAGGTGTTAAGCATTCACCAGTCTTTCAACCATCAGCAACCATAATGCAAGGTTTCAAGAAGGAAGCAGGACTGATCAGGTTCACCTTATTAATAACATATAAGGACACCCTGTAACTGTTAAATCAGGCCAGTTCAACTTTTACTCCCAATCGCTTGATTTATTTGGCCGACTTGAGTCAACTTTTTCCAATCATTAAACAGTTGCATAAAGGAATAACAACGTTAGTCATTTAAATGGTAACTATCATAAATAATATGTAGCCACTTTTTTTTACTTTCATATGTCTATAAGAACTAAGTAATCGTATTGTATGTATTAAAGAAAGCCACTTATTGTGCAGGCTTATGCATCGCCCTAGGAAATCACTTAGCTTCAATTTTGTACAGAGACAAACCAATCAAAGTGTTGTATTGACAGAGTGTGCAAGGAGCATTAACCTTCTCATACATGTAATGATCATAAACTAAAGAAGGATGTTGAGTACCTCGACTATCACTTGGGCTTGTTTGCCCAAATCTTCAGCATAGGGGTAACGGTTTGCTCCAAATGCTTCACATATCTTTAGTATTTTGCTCTTTGCTCTTTCTCCAGAAAAGAAAACAACAAAAACATTTTTCTCAACCTGTACAGCAGTAGTCATATTTTAATAAGTATACATAATTCAAATTTTTACCGACATATTTCCTTGAACTGAATTGAAAAAGTATATGAGCATGTTGCCACTATACTTGTTAGAGATTACACCAAAGTCGACTTTTCAATCACATGTTATAAGTAAGATGTCAAAAAAAAAAAGTAATCCTAGCAACCTAGTAAACTATATATGTATTTTGTAGACATTAAATTTTTGGTGCAAGTTGGAAAAAGGTCCAAGTTTAACTTCAGTTGAGCTTAAAAAATTAGTAGTGACCTAACAGGTTTAAAGCAAGATGCACCCCCATGCATCAAGCAAAGATCAATGTATGATCCTAAAAAGGTGTCATACCATCCATATCATTAGGCAGGATAAAATACAACTTATACAGCTTCACCGGTCCGATATGAGAAACTTTGTCACTTTCACTTTTACTATAACCAAAGGTATCAAACAATAAAGACACCACAAAAATCAAGAAAAATAATTCCTATCTAAGTGCAAAAACATCCACCAAGTCCTGGAGGACAGATGTGAATAAACATTCTATTTTACCTTTTCTCCTGAATTAGGATCAATAACAGCTTCATCCACAGAAGACTGACTCAGAAACACATTTCCCCTTGTAGCACGGAATAAAATTCTTTCAAAAGCCATAGATCTTCCTTTGGGAACAAGGCCAGTGAGAAACCCTAATTTCACTTGTTTCCCTTGGTCAGCTGTTGATTCCTACACATAAACATCACAAAGAATCATTAACTTCTAAAAGCTGCACTGAAGTATGAACATAAAGCATTAATTTCATAGCAATGTACCTGATCCTTCAATAAAGGAGTTTCCAAAGATGCTTCAGCAGCTTGTTGTGATGAAACTTCTGTCTGCTGAGCTGCAGCCCTGCTTTGAGCCGCTTTAAAAAACTCCCCAGCCTGTAGAACAATTTGAACTTGAGAATATATATGAAGAAAATGCAGCATTCATCTACCTACTATCACCAAGCAAACTTATTTATAGCATTCTAATGATGGCATGTGCGGCTTTATGGTGAGATGTACCTTTTGCAGAACAAGCTTATATTCTACAAGTTCATTATAGCCACGCTGCAACTTTTCATTATTCGCATTGATTTCAGTAAGCTCGGCTTCAAGTTCTCCGAGCTTTACCTAAAACATCAAAACAGACAAGAAAGGATTGGTTTACAATGCATGGTCCATATTTATGCATATAAACATAAAAACTTGTATATACCTCCAGGTCATCCAGATTTAATTCAGCTTTGGCTTCAGACTTTGTTGATGGTTTAACATCAGCTTTTGACATTTGATCTTTAAAGAAACGCAGCTTTCTTGCCAATTCTGCACATCTTTTAATCTTCACAATAGAAGCAACTTAAATCACAATCCCGCTAAAAAAACTCAGGAAGTAATGGAAGCAAAAACTTATACGGTCCAAATGAATATGCTATAACAACTAAGAAATATAATCAATCTTCTATTAACTCTCCGGTTGATTTTGAAGTAGCAAATAACCACGGTATATCACTCTAGAAAGAAATTTCACACATATGGAACAGAGTGTGGGGCATAGTTTCCATTGATTTTTTTCCAATTGTTTAGTACAAAAATAGGACCTTAAAACGTTTAAAAAATCTAAAATACACAGGAAATGAAGCGATATGATGCATTCAGTCATATACCAACATTGCCTATATAAACTACGTATACATGTGTACTCTAAAAAGAAAATTTATTAGATCCTAAATTAAAATAGATAGACAGTATCTATGTTAGTGTACAGTTTATGTGGATTGTTCAAAATGCGTTAAGCTACACTAGTAGGGTTAGCTCCATAAAAAAGAATCCATGACCTAATTATGGTATATTAAAGTCACTAAACATGTAAGAAGTTACATGAAAAAGTCCATCAACCGTATTTTGGTATAATCAAGTCCCAAAACTTATCTAAAATTGGCGTACTTGTGAAATAAAAATGATACAACGATTTGTTACCTTGTAAATTGTATCAGTTATTATCTCTAGTTTGAGACTCAGAGGATGACAATAAGCATCTTAAGAAATGTTACAAAAATCAGGGAGGAGAAAATCTCACCTGACCGGCATACGTGCGCTGGAAAGGGCTTTTATCTGCATTCAGCTGTACATATCAACCAAATCAATATTAAACCTTCACTCAGAACCAAATTACAAAAGAAAACATATAGGCTATAAACATGCTTGATGTTCAACCAACAAACCCGAAACCACTAGAAACACTAAAAAAGTAATGACAAGCTACAAAAAGCTCTCCTTTTATATTATTCTGCAAGTGGAATCAAGCATTATCTTTTAAGCAAACCTTTATCAACTATATATGTCACCAAAGCCCTTTCAGCACAACTAACTTTTTCCAAGTTCAAATCAATAACTTACAAGTCATAACCTAAAATAAACTCTCAAGCAACCGAATCGCAGAACTATCAAGCATCAACAGACAGAAAACGAAAGACCACTGCCATTACAAACTGCTAAACCCCAAACAATCAAATCATAAGAAATCAGATCACGCTCAATTCACCAAACCTCATCTAAACAATCACCACTCAACACCACTATTCACTAACCTAGAATCTACCAAACTCAATTCACACTCAATCAACACACACTTCTCAAATCACTACTACCTAAACACAAACTCACGATCTACTACTCATCCACCAACAAAACACCACAATTCCATCAGCTGATCTGTCATCCGTACAAGCACAAGTATGATTTATGAATTGATTGCACTCACGTCTTTGAATTGAATGAGGCCGATATCTCCGAGGTACGAGACGGTCAATCGAGCGGATTCGATGGGGATGATGAGTTGAACCAAGTGCATCGCCTCTGAACGGAACAGATCCATGGGTGGACAACAACCACCGCCTCCGCCGCCGTGCTCCGCCATGTGTAGGGTGGTGATTGGTGGTGGAGATCGATGAAGATTGATGAGAACAGAGAGTATTGGTCTTACCCCTCACCTCTGTATTATCAGTAGCCACGTTCTTCAGATTGATATTTTTGTTTGTTTGTTTGTTTTTGTTGGTTTTGTTGTGGTTTAATACTCATTTATTTACGGCTACAGCTTATAGGATCCTATAGCTTGTTTTTATATTTTGTTTCAAGAGTTTTAGTTTTTTAACTTGCATCTTTCATTGTGTTTTTTAATTTTATAAAACAATTTATAATTATATAACTATTGAAACTTTCGCTAGCAGTTATCAGATACACAATGTACACTACAAATGAAATTTACGTAAGCAGTAATTTACCATTATTGATGCACAATGTACAACAACTTATTGTCGTAGCTTCCTTTTGAGGTTCGCTTCTACCACATCTTTACTACACGTTATCTACTTTTTCACCTTCTCTGCTAATTACCCATGCAACATACCCTAACCTTTAATTTTGGTCCCTCTAACATTTCCATTTTGTTTTGCACAAATTCAACTGAAGATCAAACGCATACCCGAATCCATTGAGCAGATCATAATTAAACTCGTATGATTTTGTCCTCTGAATGGCAATGAAAGTCACCACCCCAAACAAAACAAGCCACATCGAACTAAGCAATTGGAAATTTGTATTAACCGTCTGTACTTATACTTGTATTAATTAAATCATTAAACTTATATATAGACAGTGAAGGGATTTTACTACGCGGATGTAATATCGCATTAAAATAGATTTTTCCTCCTTGTCACATATTTTTCATATCTAAGCTTTATATTCACATCATGCCCCCTCGTGTTTCTTTTTATCATATTTTCTTTTGCCCCAAACTATCTTAAACTATTTAATACTTTTTTTATATTCTTCATCCCTAAACTTTATATAAACCAGATAATACTAAGAGTAAATTACTATTATTATAAAACTAGTAAATAAAATATCATTTATTATTAAAAAAATTACAGGACTAAATCAAATACATAAAATACCAAAAAAACAACTATCTTAGCTTGGATATGTAGGTATTTGTAATATGTTTCATGAGATTCAATCAAAGTTTGCTTGCTCAAGGTATCATAATATAGCCTAGTGAGCTTTTAAAAACTCGTTTCATATCTTACTTGCAAACTATTTGTGTTGTCTTGAACAATTTTTTTTTATCATCATGTTAATAGGTAAATGACTTCACAATAGTTGTCAAGTAAGGGTGTATCCAATCATAAAAATATAATATTCATGTTCGTATTGTACTTTGTGTTACCTCAAATGAACACTTGAATGAGTTGTTAATTTGTTAGAGAATTGGTAACATAATTAAGTGATAGTTTATGAATAAATAAGGAGTGTAAATGGATATTTACATAATATTATTGAAAAAATAATATAACTAACAATTCAACAACTAGTTTAATGGACAGGACGTGCATGATAGATTGTCATGAATTGATCGTCTTTTGGATATTTACAAAAAGTCTTTCTCGAACTCACCGTACTATATCCATCCATCGGATTACCCTAAACAAATGCAAGTAAACGATGCGTTGAATGATAACAATTACAACGATTGGGCACAAGAGATGGAAAATTTTCTCTTTGCAAAAAATAAAATTGGGTTCGTGGATGGATCGATCAAGAAACCGGAGAAGACATCGAGGACCTATATGCCATGGATGCGTTGTGATGCCATGATAAAAGGATGGCTCACGACTGCCATGGTGAAGGAGATTAGAAGCAGCGTGAAGTTCGCTAACACGGCCGCGAAGATATGGTCCGATCTGAAAGAACGGTTCGGAAAAGAAAGCGCGCCATGTGCGTATGAATTGAAGCAAACCCTCTCAGCCACCGTTCAAGGTGATACTTCCGTTTCAGCCTATTTTACAAAGCTTAGAAGCATTTGGGATGAGATGCAATCAACACTTCCTATTCCTCGTTGCAACTGTAGTGGGTGTTCTTGTGACATAGGAAGAAAGTTGGTTGAGCACAAAGAAAAAGAGAAACTTTATGAGTTTCTCATGGGTTTGAACTGCGATTTCTCAGTCATTAGAACATAGATTCTTGCAATAAACCCGACACCGACCTTGACCAATGCCTACACACGAGGAGCTTGATTGGTGCGGGTAAGTGCAAAAGAGGTTTGTACCGGATGGGGTTATTTGAAGACAGTAGGAAGGCCTTGATGACATTCGGGGACACATGGCATAAAAGGTTGGGACATGCTTCTAATGAAAAACTCACTCACATAGATTTTCTTAGTAAATTTTCTTTCAAAAAATAATGTGATTCTTGTTCAAAGGCGAAACATACTAGACTTCCATTTTCGAATAGTTATATTAAGACAACCGGTTGTTTTGAATTGTTACATTGTGACATTTGGGGTAAGTATCACACTCCTTCTTTTACGGGTGCTAGTTATTTTTTGACCATTGTTGATGATTTTAGTCGAGCCGTTTGGATTTTTTTTGATGAAATTTAAACATGAGGCAAGTAGATGCATTATAAACTTTCATAATATGATACAAACACAATTTGGGAAGGTGATCAAAGGAATTAGATGCGATAATGGGGGAGAATTTACGTCTAATGAAATGACAAAATTCTATAATGAACAAGGAATTATTCTAGAAACCACTTGCCCTCACACTCCACAACAAAACGGGGTTGTGGAGCGGAAACATAGGCATCTTTTAGAAGTTTCTCGTGCCATCAGGTGCGAGTCCAACACACCAAAACGGTTTTGGGGGGAATGCGCGTTAACCGCCGCATACATCATAAATCAATTGCCTTCTGAGACTCTTGGAAATAAAACTCCATATGAGATTGTATTAGGTCGTAAACCAGATTATGATCTCATGCGAGTTTTTGGATGTCTCGCATATTATAAAAGTAAAGAGACAAAAGGAGACAAGTTCGAAATGAGGGGGAGAATCGCGGTTTTCTTGGGATATCCGCCAGGGACTAAAGGTTACAAATTATACGATATTGAAAATAAAAAAAATGGTAACTTCCAGGGACGTTCGGTTCCATGAATCATTTTTTCCTTTTAAAAAATTGGGCATTAGTAAAAAGGATTTTGAGTCACCTTTTGGGCCCACCTACGATGAGGAACCAGACCCTCAAGGAGACATTACCAATAAGGATGAAATAATCACCACTAAAAAGGTGAACCTTGACATTGATTTACAACCTCATAATGAAAACTCATGTGATGGAATTATTAATCCACCACCTCAACAAACAGTGAGTAATGAACCATGTGTTACTCAACAACCTTCAATTAATCAAGTTGATGAGATTGAAACTATTCTTAATGAAGACATAGAACCTGTTCGAGCCAAAAGAACCAAAACTCAACCGAAACATCTCAATGATTTTGTGGTTCAACTTCCCCCATCGGTCGACCATGCACAAACCTCACCTAGTCAAGACTCCTCAACGGTACATCCCTTGTCTAATTTTGTTTCTTATAATAATTTTTTTACATCTCACAAAGCATTCTTAGCGGCCATCGATTCAAACGATGAGCCTAAATATTTTCATCAGGCAGTGAAAGTTGACAGATGGAAAGATGCCATGAAGAAAGAAATACGTGCTCTTGAAGAAAATGGCACGTGGACTCTTGAAGAACTTCCTAAAGATAAACGTGCCATCGATTCTAAGTGGGTGTACAAAGTAAAATACAAACCGAATGGAGAAGTTGAAAGATATAAAGCTCGGCTTGTGGCGAAAGGCTTCACTCAAATGGAAGGGGTTGACTACCACGATACGTTCGCACCGGTAGCCAAGTTAGTTACTGTTAGAACTTTGCTAGCAGTTGCAGTAAAAAGAGATTGGGCAATTCACCAACTCGATGTCAATAATGCATTTCTACACGGGGATTTGCATGAAGAAGTATA
>BJCM01065387.1:0-18025 GCA_018326385.1 Flaveria bidentis | reverse complement strand
TTTTCAAGACATCATTATTGTTTTAAATGATTAATATTACTTTTTGGGTTGGCACATGTTTTGCCATAGTATACATTTCTATTTCAATGGGTTGTTTTTACAATACGCTTCCGCACAGTTTTAAAGTTTGTCTTTGGTTGATTTTATTTAATTATTGCATATAGAGTCGTTCTGAGTAACTATTGACTGTGATCCTGGTTTGTTCACACGCCTCGCGGTAAAACTCCGCACGTGGATTTTGAGGGTGTGACACGAAGATCATAAATGACTTCCACACCGCACATAGCCTGGCACCAGCACCGAGGTGAGCAATCACTATAAACCATGTACAATATCATTGGTCAATCACAAAGACTTAACCCTTGCATGTTTCCTTAAGGGTTACCTAAACCATACGCAGTTGAGCTTACGACATTTTAGAGTCGTGCACCTCCGTACATATTGCTTGCAAGCCTCTCTCTCTCTACACTTTCTTTTTCATTAATGCATGCATTCATTCAATACGTTCCTCTTTTCATTATCTTCCACTTTACTTTACATAATACTTATCAATTCATTTATTAACATTCAACGTAAAGATACGGGAAAATAAACATAAATAATAAGGCACATCAACATAAACATACAACATCACCGTACAGGGCATCATCACACCATACATAACATACATCATACCATCGTGCATAACATCATCATCATACATCATTCATGCCCATCACATCATCTATAACCTCAAAAAGTCGTCTTACATAGCCCCCGAGAACCTCCCAAGTCAAGGCCTACTTAACACTTTTTCCCTGAAAAGTCAGAATTATTCTAAGTCTTCATCCACATTTCTTTTTGTTCATCCGCATTTCTTTTTGTTCATCCGCATTTCTTTTCGTTCATCCGTATTTCTTATTGTTCATCCACATTTCTTTTTGTTCATCAGTATTTCTTTTACTCATCCGCATTTCCTTACTCATCCGCATTTCCTTAATCATCCGCATTTCCTTAATCATCCGCATTTCCTTAATCATCCGCATTTCCTTACTCATCTTTTTAGCTCTTGTTCTTCAAAATCCGAGAATTTCTGCTCCTCTTTGCTTTCTCTATCTAAAATCAAATGTTGTGTGTCTAGAAAGAGTGACGGACGGCCATCACCTTTTACACCCACTTTTTCAAACATGTTGTGCTTTTGGACACATTTGACCCCTCAACTTGGGTAAAATATCATTTCTTTCTTTTTCTTCACTTTATTCTTCTTTCTTTATCTATTATAAATAACCGGGTGTTACAAGTTCACCCCCTTATTTAGGTTTCATCCCCGAAACTTGTTATTTCTCAAACAATCGTGGGTAATGTTGTCTCATCTCCTCTTCAGTCTCCCACATAGACTTAGATCCCTTTCTGTGCTTCCACTGTATGTGCACAATATGAACCACTTTATTCCTTAACCTCTTCTCCTTGGGGTCAATGATTGCCACCGGTTGCTCCATGTAATTGAGCCGTTCATCTACCTCGATATCTTCTAGTGGGATAATCATATCCTCATCTGTTAAACACTTTCTCAGAGGAGATACATGGAATGTTGGATGAATTCCACTTAACTCTTTTGGTAACTCCAACCTATAGGCCACCTCTCTTATTCGAGCAATAATTCAGAAAGGCCCTATGTATCTCGGCTTCATCTGGTGCACTTCATCCCGTATAAATAGTACCTCAATATCTTTAATGCAAAGACCACGGCTGCTAGCTCCAAGTCAGGAGTAGGATAATTGACCTCATGAAATTTCAACTATGGGGATGCATAGGCTATAACATTTCCTCTCTGCATCAACACAAATCCAATCCCCGAGTAGGAAGCATCGGAATAAACTACTAAATTTTCGCTTCAACCTTTGCCGGGTCCACCGTAATCCCACCAGGATTCACTACATGACCTAAAAATTGAACCTTGCATGACCAGAATACGCACTTGGAGAATTTAGCATTCAACCTCTCCCTTCTCAACGTCTCCAACACCTCTCGATTGTGACCGGCATGCTCTTCCTCACTCTTGGAAAAAATCAAGATATCATCGGTACACAATCGCTGATTTATCTAACATCGCCCGACACACTCAATTCATCAGGTCAATAAAAGCAACTGGCCCGTTGGTCAAACAAAAAGACATAATAAGAAACTCGTAGTGTCCCTAACGCGTACGAAAGAATATCTTGCTCCTTAACCTTCATATGATGGTAGCCAGATCGAAGATCTTTCCTCGAGAACCATCTGGCACCTTGAAGTTGATCAAATAGGTCATCAATTCTCGGTGAGGGGTACCGATTCTTCACTGTCAACTTATTCAACTCACGATAGTCAATACACATCCTCATGCTACTGTCTTTCATCTTCACAAAGAAAAACGGAGCACCCCAAGGAGAGATAATCGGTCTAATAAACCCCTTATCAAGCAGCTCTTGCAATCGCTCCATCAACTATTTCATCTCAATCGGAGCCAATCAATACGGTGCCTTAGCAACAAGTTGGGCACCCGGTATCAAGTCAATTTGGAACTCGATCTCGCGGTCAGGTGACACTCCTGGTAAGTCTTCGGGGAACACATCTGGAAAGTCACACACCACCGGTACATCGGTCTGTTGTGGTGTTAGCATATCCACATCCTTTACGTAGGCCAAGTAGGCACTACATCCATGCCGCATGCACTTTCCCGCCACCGCCATCGTAATCACTTTCGGAATCGTAGTGACTCCATCACCGTAAACCACCACCATATTCCTGTCAAGCACTGTCAGCCGAATCATCTTCTTGCGACACACAACGTTCCCCTCGTAGTCCACCAACCAATCCATTCCTAGGACTACATCAAACCTGCTTAAGGTCATCACAAATGGTCTAACAGGAAACTTGTAACCTTCTAGTTCAATGTCACAACCTTCTATCATCTCAGAAATCCAGGTAGACTTACCTATGGCACTTTCTACGTCAAATACCACAGAGGCTGATGTTTGGTTTACTAGAGACGTACCTAACACAACATCAGGGTCCGTCCTAGCCTCCTCCTGCATCATCGTGAAGGCTCTGCGCTTGCCTTCTGTCCTTTCGTCCCAACCATATTCTTTTTCGCTCCCGAACATTCAGCCCTCGGCTTCTTGCAATCCCTGCTTATGTGGCCTTCCTCACCACAAGAATAACACCTCCTCACACCGCAGTTCTTCGCCACATGTCTGTTTCTTCCACAATGCAAACAAACATTGGTCCCCAATCTACATTCCCCGGGGTGTTCTTGTCCACAATTGACACACCTTATCGACCCTGCACCGGATGTGACCACATGCCGGTCATCCACTCGTGCACCTTTGTTACTTGGAGCGGCTCTGCCACGTCCAAATCACTTCCCGTTCAAATTCTGGTCACCCCCTCCTTTCTTGCTAGCTTCTGTCACCACCACAGTTCTTTCATCGTATAATCTCCCCGCCAAGTCAACAGCCAATCTGAACATGCTCGGCCGGGCAGCAATCATGTGCCTATGGATATCCGCTGGCATGCCTTGAATATACCTCTTGATCTTTCACGACAGACGTGTCACCTGATTCGGCACCAGCCGTGCCATTTTGTTGAATTTGGTGGTGTACTGCTGATGCGTCATAGTTCCCGCCTACAGCTGTAGGAACTCTCTTTCAACTTTGTCCATCTCACGGTGAGCATAGAACTCCTCAATCACTAGCCTCTTCAACTCTGCCCACTTCATCCTTCCAATCGCCCGACTACCCTCGGCTTGGACGATATTGTCCCACCAGTACAAAGTCGAGTCCACAAATGAGTGAGCAGCAAATTTCACCTTCTGGTCCTCTCAACACTCGCTGATATTCAGTACAGCTTCCATTTCTCTCACCCACTAGTGAGCAGCAGTAGCAGTGCTGTTACCATTAAAGGTAGGGGCCTGCATCTTTGAAATGCCCCAGAGTTGTAGCCTCGTGTCACCTCCGGCGTAGGCTCTTCTTCTTCCTCTTCCTCTTCGTCATCAGAGAAAACTGTTTCAATCTCGGGTTGTCTCCTTTCGCCCATAGGTCTACTCCTTTCCTTACTCTCCCCCTCCCGTACAGCCTTTATCACTTTAGTCACCATAGACGGTAGTCTGTATGACCTGATGCACCTCCTCTACAACTGCCTCCTTCACTAAGCCCTTAAGTTAGCACTCTCATCTCCACCCTCCGGATGAGGGGTCTTAGGTTCTTCATGAACCACATTTTCGGCTCTAGGCCTTCCTCTCGTAACCCGTGGTTCCGCACCACGGCCTCCATAATGTGAAGCTTTCGATGATCTACCACCGGCCATCCTCTAACACACTATAAAATTCAAATACCAATATGGTAATTTAAGGGAACAACTCAGTTTATGTCAAGTATAGTAAGTCCCTTAATACAATGGCCAGTTGTGATTAGCCACATGCTTTACTCTTCATACCCCAAGCATTACCTATCCTGACTACATCAGTATCAAAATCTACTAAGGGCTCATAAGCCACATAACATGCGCACGTAATGCCGGTTATCATTAAGAAAATACTTCATGGCACGACTACTTTTCAGTTTAAGTTAAGGTTTATTTTGAAAATTTAGTTTAAGTTAAGGTTTATTTTGAAAATGTACCCGTTTGACTAAAACTTTAGCCCTGATACCAACTTGTAAGGCCCTATTCCCGGAACACTTATAGCTGGCCAATCATCACACATAAAACATATAATTACATTAACTTGAAATAAACGTTACAGCAGAAACATTAAAAACAACATTTTCATTTAAAATGATTTTGCCAAATAATACAACATTCGTTACACAATTTCATTTTTTTCGCATTACAATGCAAAATCATTAAACAAAAGAATGCCATGCAAAAGAGCCAAGTAGCCGCCCCATGCCATACTCAGCAACTTTACCTGCCAACTGGAAAATACATAAAAAGTCAGCGTTGCTGAGTGAGTTCTAGTTTTAAAATAAAACATACTTTACTTTCGTTTAAAACCGTTTATCACTTTCTTTCAAATCATACTATACTGTTGTATATGATCACACATAGTACATATATACACATGGATAATTTCATTATTATCTTCGTTTACTGTTCGTCATATTATTTCTGTAACTCTCTTTCTTCATCATATTCTTTATCACTATCCGGATCCGTGTCATCAGCTATGCCCCAAACAAATGGGCTACTAGACCGAAGATCATAATTGACATCCACACCGCATATAGCCTGGCACCCGTACCGGGGTAAGCGACAAGATCCCAACTGTATACTACACCTCCAACATTATGCATAACTCGGGTACTGAGCCGAAGTTCATAAATGACTTCCATACCGCACATAGCCTGGCATCGGTACCAAGGTGAGTAATCACTATAAACCAACTGTATACTACACCTCCAACATTATGCATCACTCAGGTACTGGGCCAAAGATCATAAATGACTTCCACACCGCACATAGCCTGACACCAGCACTGACGTGATCAAAAACTATAAACCATGTACAAAGTCATTGGTCAATCACAAAGACTGGATCCTTGCGTGTATCCATAAGGGTTAGCTAAACCATACGCAGTTGAGCTTACGACATTTTAGAGTCGTGCACCTCCGTACATATTGCTTGCAAGCCTCTCTCTCTCTATACTTTCTTTTTCATTAATGCATGCATTCATTCATTCAATTTCTTTTTTCATTATCTTCCACTTAACGTTACATAATACTTATCATTTCGTTCATTAACATTCAACATAAAGCCACGGGAAAATAAATATAAATAATAAGGAACATCAACATAAGCATACAACATCACCATACATGGCATCATCATACATACATAACATACATCATACCATCATGCATAACATCATCATCATACATCATTCCTACCCATCACATCATCTATGACTTCAAAAATTCAACTTACATAGCCCCTAGAAACCTCGCAACTGAAGGCCTACTTAACACTTTTTCCCCAAAAAGTCAGAAAATATTCTAACACTTATCTTGGTTGATTATCCACATTTGATGTAGAATCCCTTAGCAAGCATTATTTATGATATTTGTTATGATTAACAATGATTTTGATAGGATGACCAGCCATTATAAGGAAATTCTGATGAAACTCAAACGTTAGTATGTGTTAGATTACCGGACTTTACTTGGTATAGGTTCTAAATCTGTTTTTAGTTTGGATCTTTTTATAGTTACTTCAAGTCACATAATAGTTCATTATTTTATGATTACTCATTTAATTAGTTCACAAACGTGTACTTGGGCCTTAAATGGGCCTTGTTTATAAGTTCGGGCCCTTATTGGGCTTATTGGGCCTAAAAAGGCTAGTTTCTTTTCCAAGTTTTCTTTGGTAAGCCCAAATCAATCCGGACCTTTATTGGGTCCTATAATACATTAAGTTTTCTAATTGGGCTAGATTTCAGAGGTGTTACATTCTCCCCTCCTCTAAGAAATTTCGTCCTCGAAATATTAGTATAGCTAACATTGTTTCCGAGTGTGATATATTCATAGTATGAGTCTTGAGAATTTAAAGTTATTCAGCTGAGCATTCCAGGACGAAAGTTGTTGATTATTTATCAAACAACCGGGTTTGATTTAGATTCAAGTAATTATCCCAACATTAGAACATGTTTGACAAAATCAGTGAGTCGTTTCATAAATAGATTTTTGGTTTCACAATCAGATCATTTAACATTTGTACAAAATTAACAAGAAGAGATTCTCCAATGTGGTTCAATGGACAATCCTACTAGGTAGATCTAGCAAGGAAACGAATACCAAAAATCCCGGCAGTATTATCATCCTCACGGAGAATCTTATGAAAGGTTGTGAAGTATCAGATGTTGGTGTGAATGCCTTCAATTAGACGTAATAGTCAAGTCAGCTATACGTCACTATTAACTCCTTAGAATCATAAGGTAATAGGTCATAAGATGTCATTGATTAAAGACTTCAGATCAAGGAAGATTTGGGTTCCCCAAAGAGTATAGATTAATATTTAGGAACCGCATGATTATTCCCGTAAAGCTAAAATTAAAAAGTCCTCACGACTAATAAGAATGAACCAACCTTCCTACTCCAGGAACGATACTGTATGTGATAATCTTAGTCTTCGAGTAGTTCCACCCATCTTAACTTACGCATGTCGAGAGTTTTCCCATCTAGGATGTGTCATAAGCTCTTGTGAACTGACGTTGGAAGAATCGCAAGTTCACGATGTGATACGGTGAAGTGAGTAGAAGAAAAGCCTAATTGTAGGCTATCCACATTCATCAATGTGGGTAAGTAGAGACAAGGGCGGCCAAGACTTGTTCATTCACATTTATAAATGCCAGTGTCTTAGGACAAATGCGGATGACGACCTCCTATCCGCACTTGTCAATGTGGTTGATATTACCGATTGTTGATCACCCTATTGTGTTTGAACTAGTATTCTAATGGGTAGTTGGGAGAGTAGTACAACTAATGTATCCAAATGCATATTTTATTTTATAAAAGTCGCGCCCCACAATTCCAGTTCATGTATAATGTAACTCTTCACGTGTTTCTTGATTTGTCAGGCGGCTAGAAGCTTGCCTTGTACCATTGCATCAACACACATCCGAAGCCTTCTGATCCGTGTCCAAACAGATTCGACATATTCCTGGGATTACGATGCCACTTGTATAGGTGCACGAGTGAAGCTTTTATTGATCCTTCTAAAATTTTTGCTTAACCCTAAACATTGACGTATCTTAATGAGTTTTTACTACTTCTCGGACTTTGATAGCCCCAAATTTTAGCGAATTGTCTCGAATTTCATGCTTATTAGCAATGTCAAGATAACAGGCATGCCTAAGTATGGCTTATAGAATCCCATTCATCAGGCTCATGAATACGGTGGATGTGTGAGCCAGCACAAACAAGCTTCAAGTTCAGTACCTCCATATATTACTACTACTCTCCGATTCATTTTCCTTAAGAGCAACCTCAGCTGTTGTCTTACGCTATAAAATTGCTGCCAATGTTCTCACTAACTCATTTATAGTGATTCCCAATTAAGGTCAACCTTCTAGATGACCTTTTTCTCGTTCCATATTCTCCAAGGTAACCGTGCCCTGTATAGGGTCCATCCGTTAAGCAAGCAACTCTATTTAGACTTTACTTCCTTATAAGCATATCAATTATTCCAATGAGATATGAAGGTAAGACTTTTAGCTTGAATTTTTGAAAGTACGGAGTTTTCTAGGGTATGGCATTTGATAATTTCTTTTGAAAAGGTTTAAAAATTTGGAGGGGAATGTAATTAACGCTTACGACCGTAGGTTGCTGTGCAGGTCTTCTTTGTCTCCCATTTAATGCATGCTTATTACTTTGTTGTAGTTGGATCTCAAGTGATTTAACACATGAGATTTCTTGTAGCTGATCTTCTATGCTTCTTAATACCTCCTTTGGAGCAATACCATCCTTTAAACTCAACCATGGGTCTTTCCCTATGTTTTCTTCATTACCATCAACAGCATCGACTTGAACAAGTTTAGAATTTTATGGATGTGCTTGCTAGTAAAAGGAAGCTAACTACTGCCCTAATAACTTATTATATAGCTTCGAGATTGTAATCCAACTTCGCGATCTTCGCTCCCGTCTTCCGAATTTATCACCCAAACAGTAGAGTTCTTGGGGTAAAGATGACTTGCAAGGTTTCAAGGTTGTCCACTTTGACAACCACGTGTTTTCAACGACAAAGGCCATGATATCGGGTTTAGCATAAGCAGCACCACTCGTTAGACCATGAATTTTTATAGGGGATAAGTCTTGTACTTTTATTTCTACGGAATCAGGATTTTAGAACGAGGTTTCATCTCCTACTTTTTCTGGCACTCGGAAGTTTACCAAAAACACGGCTAGTTAAAAGCATGGTCAAAATAATTCGACTTCTGTTTGAGGTTTGTTATTAGGTGACTATCAGTTGAAGATGATGAAAGATTTCACAAGCATAGTACTAAGAATGGTGATTGTTAGTCACTATTGGAGCTAATATTAAGAATATTTCTTTGGACTAAGTGGTCCTATGACAACGAATGGGTATGGAGAAGTCATTCATCGAAGACTTTAAGAAATCAATAGAGGAATTCTAGACTCCAGAATGTCCTAGGAAGTGCGACCTAATAAGGGGGAAAGAAGTGACAAGACATTCTTGTATGTCATTTATCACATGACGTGTTTCTCGACAATCCATTACTACAATCTATTCTCGGTTGTAGAGTTTATGTTATAGAGTCTTTTACGATGCTGACAAAGTTGAAACAAATTCTGTAATCAGGTAGGAAGAAATCTTTGGGCATCACGAAAAAGAATGAACAGTATTGCTAAAGTACGCGCATAACTTAGGTGAAGTACCATACTCTCAGCGCGAGACCAGTTGAGTTTGAGAACAACATTTAATGATCTTCCGAGTCTGATAGTTGTATCATTATAATTCCAATAGGAGAGCAGAATAAAAGAAAAGAGAAGAAGAAAAAAAAAGAAATAGTTACTACATTGTCGTCTCTGGTAGCTCTTCCAGTGTCAAATGGCTTCGCCCAACACGAAAGTTTTGAATATTTAATCATTTAGTATATATTGGATATTTGTGTTAAAATCTTGTATTTATTAGTTCCTTGATTGTTATACTTTGATATTCCTTTACATGACAGGGCCCACCAGAATTCACATGTACCTGTAAATTCACCATTATGTGTGCACCCGTAATCGTCAATTTACCTTACACTATCATTCTAGTTATTCCCATCATAAGTTCCAAGTTTTGTGTAATTAGGTCCTGGAGTTATAATTTTCATTTGGTCATCATCTGCAATTAAGCAAACTTAGATTTGAATTATGCTAACATTCTTGTTGACCCAACAATTGTGTCAAAGTACAGTTTCAACAAACCCAGTAATAAATGAACAGTCAGGTACATGCTATACTAGGGAGCAGATCAAACAAAAAGGCATCGTGGTTGCTATCCTATCACTGTATTCCAACAAGTATCATCATATGAATAAAGCATATAAGCAAGTATCACTATAGCAGTTGTCTCATGTAACGACACAAGTCGTATCAAGTGTATAGCTAAGAACAGTTGTTTCATATAGCGACAAAAGTCAATTGTGCAATGAGATAAGTATCTCTCCAAAATTTAAGTCCCAATATATATGCACACCTTTGGTTTCTAACATTCTTAGTACTCGATGTTCAGTGGTCTTAATAGTCAACTCCAGAAGGCTCCATACTTTCCTGGTTTACTCGGGTGCCCCTATCATAGGTAATGCCCTAATGCAACAAGGTTTCTTATAGGGTAGGGAATTCTTAATGGTGTATATATAATCCTTAAGGTATACAGATTAATGATGGGTGTTCTTAAGGGAACCTATTTTGCTGCAAACTTTGGATCACTGGTCATGGAAACAACCTACTAGGCTAGTCCTAATTATGGTTGCAGCTTGGGTATCGCAAAGCAAACCCACCATTCTACAACCTTGGCTCAATAAAACTTGGAAGAGTCATATTACTAAGGTGGTCCTATGGGTTTCATATGGTTGTAGTTTAGGTCTCGCGAAGCAGACCTACTTCTCTAAAACCTTTGGCTCTGATACCAATTTGTCACACCCCGGGCCCAGAGAGGCGGGACGTAACGGTTGGTAAACAACAACCAAAATGCAGAGGAAACTAAATGGTTTATTACAATGAATCTCATAATATTTACATTAGAATATTAGCTTTGTTTCAGTTTACAAGGTGCCTCAATCTACAATCTATAGGTATCATGATCAATCTCTTGGTCAATATTTCATGAGGCTTCAGTAACTAAGGCTTCTAGGCTCAACTTTTTCCTTCAACACCTACCCTCACTTCTTGCTTTGGACTTGGATATCTTCTATAGCTCAGCTAATCTACCTAGCTGTACCTGAAAGACATGCTCAAAAGATTTTGTGTCAACATAAAGTTGGTGAGTTCAAGTGCTTGAAGTTTAAAAACAAAACGGACTTAACAAATCCTCATTTGATAAAAAGGAATGAATCATAGTTTCAACATCGTGGGAGAATCATAATCAACCCTTCACTCAGTCTTCTTGTCAAAAGCAACTAAGATATAACGACTTGTATCTCTTGGATCTATCAAAAACATCCACAACTGATCACATAGTTCAATGCTTCTTGTCAAAAGAAACTAAGAGAGACTCGGTCTCATGGCATAGGAGAATGGGACACATCAATCCTACAAAGATGAATCACTTGATTCAGAATGATCTAGTGAATGGTGTAAGTGTTAAGAACTTCCAGCTTCCAGACTTCTGTATAGCTTGTAAGAAAAGGAAACAGACCAAGAAGGCTCATAAGGCAAAGAAAGTTAACTCTATAGATATGCCTCTTGAGCTTCTGCATATGGATCTGTTTGGCCATGTTAGCACAAAGAGCATTGCAGGAGATCTGAATTGCTTTGTAGTAACAGATGACTACTCAAGATTCTCTTGGGTGATGTTTCTAAAAGCCAAATCAAAAACCTTTGAATCATTCAAACATCTGGTAACTACATCTGGTAACTACACTAGAGGCATACTATAGGGAAAGAGAATTGTTCATCAGTTCACCTTTGCCTACACTCCACAGGTGAACAATGTAGCTGAAAGAAAGAATCGAAGTTTGATCGAGACAGCCAGAACAATGCTTGCTAACTCAAAACTACCTATTCAATTCTGGAATGAGGCAGTGGTAAATGCGTGTTACATGCTCAATCGAGTCTTAGTGGTCAAGCGACATGGAAAAATGTGTTATGAACTACTCCATCGACGTAAACCTAATTTGGAGTATTTAGAACCGTTTGGTGCACCTTGTACATTGTTGAAAAAGACTCTAAATGGAAATTTCAGCAAGAAGGCAGAAGAAGGGATATTTCTCAGATACAGCATACAATATAAGAGAGTTTACAACAACTCAACAGGTCAGGTAGAAGTGTGGTGCAACATTGACGTTCAAAGATACACCACCCCCCAACTGGGAAAGGACCCTCATTCTTCTTTGACTATGATGGTTTCTTTAAATCCTTCAATCTGCTACATTCTCATACTGATGACAAGCTGTATGCTAGAATAATGTACGATGCTCTTAACACTCCTCCACGAGACTCGACATCAACAGGTCTATTAGATGATTCCTTTAACTCTTCAAGGGGAGACCTTGAAGTGAGTGAGTCTTCATCTGATAATGAAGTAGTTGAAACTTCTAATAATAACCAGGAGGAACAGGTTCCTAAAATGAAAGTACACAAGCATCAAATCCTGATGCCTCTTACATTTCGGAACCTCATACTCCAACAACTACAGATCCTGAACCTGCGTTTAACAATCTGGATAATGAGGTGGTTGTTCCAACAACTCCCGGATCACGGCTAAATGTCTATCATCCGTTGGACAATGTCGTTGGGGATGTTAGATCAGGAATATAAACCAGAAATCAGCTATACTCAGATGATTATGCCTCGGTAATGGAAAAGGGATATCTTCCTGATGGTGCATATCGATGTTTTGTGTCTTAATTTGAGCCAAAATATGTGAGTGAAGCCTTAAATGATGAGGCATGGATTAGTGCAATGCAAGAAGAACTCCTACAGTTCAAGAAGTTAGGAGTGTGGACCCTTGTGGACAAACCAAAAGGTGCTAAGGTGATTGGCACTAAATGGGTATTGAAATGCAAGAAAGATGACCAATGAGTAATAATAAGGAATAAGGCCTGACTTGTAGTTCAAGGATTTCGACAAGTCGAAGGCATGATTACAATGACGTGTTTGCATCAGTGGCAAGGATGGAAGCAATACATATATTTCTAGCTTATGCATCCAAAATGAATATCAAAGTCTATCAACTAGATGTCAAGAGTGTGTTCCTTCATGGTGAAATCCGTGAGACAGTTTATGTTAGTCAACCCGAAGGTTTGAGGATCCTTATCATCGGGACAGAGTTTACAAGCTGGATAAGGCTCTCTACGGGCTCTATCAAGCCCCTAGAGCATGGTATGAGAAACTCTCAACTCATCTGGTGAAACACGGTTTTCGCAGTGGAGTTATTGACTGTACACTGTTCATCAAAGAAAAAGATGGCAACTTACTGCTGGTACAGATTTATGTTGATGACATAATCTTCGGTTCCAAAAACTAAGAGCTATGTAAAGAATTTGAATTTGTAATGAAAGCGGAATTTGAGATGAGTGCCATAGGGGAGATGAAGTTCTTTCTCGGGTTATAGGTGGATCAGATTCCAAAGGAAATATTTCTACATCAGACCATGTATGTAGGTGATATCCTCAGTCGGTTCGATATGGAGAATGCCTCCGCAGTTGGAACTCCACTTGCCACAAACCATGACGTGGCACCCAACGAAAATGGTGATCTGGTTGATGCCACGATGTACAGAGGAATGATCGGATCTCTCATGTACCACACAGCCTCACGACCTGATATCATGTACGCGACGTGTCTTTGTTCCAGATATCAGGCGAAACCAAAAGTCAACCATCTTATTCGAGTCAAAAGTATTTTTTGTTATCAGAAGGGTACTCCAACACTCGGGTTGTGGTATCCTCATGACGATGACTTTGAGCTTACAACATATAGTGACTCGGATTATGGTAGTTGCAAAAAGAATTACAAGCCAACATCATCAGAATGTTAGTTTTTTGGTAGACGGTTAGTCACCTGGCAGTGTAAGAAGCAGACCTCCGTTGCTCTGTCAACATGTGAAGCTAAATACGTTGCTGCTGCAAATTGCTGTTCACAAATCATCTTGATTCAATAGCAAATGCACGACTACGGTTTGCAATTTTTTAACACTCCTATTTTTGTTGATAATTCTACTACTATAGCCGTAACAAAAAATCTGGTCCAACATCCTAAAACTAAACACATCGGTATTAAATATAACTTTATACGTGACTGTTTTGAAAAGCATTTAATCGATGTGGTTAAAATTAATACGGATTTTCAACGCACCGACCTCTACACAAAAGCATTTGATAAATCGAGGTTTTTATATCTGTTAGAGGTCAATGGCCTGTAAAAGAAAAGTGATGTGATTCCAGAAGACGAAAGTTCGTAGTTCGACTAGTGTAGTAAATTTTCTTTTATTTTAATTTATTTTATTTATTTTCTGTCTGTTATAAATCCAAATACACAAAAAGATTTTCGGTTTTAGAATTTTAGGGGGAGAATAGGTTAATTTAGCATTAAACTCATTTAGTATTTAATTACTAAAAAACGAGGGAGGAGGGCAGCTTAGCTAAAAGTAATGAAATCGAATCTGTGATTCTCATTCAACGTTTATGGAAAATGATAGTACACATGGAACAAATTGTTTAGGACTTTAAAAGATTTTAAATGATAAAGATGCAAAATTTAAAATATAAGTCTGAGAAGTATAAGCAAAATAAAAGGAAAAATGATAGTAAGACTAGTATGATACTGAGGTAACATAGAGAAAGTAGACCTAGAGGTTGCTAGTTCATTATATGATGTGTCGATAGATTCAACACAATAGATGAGTAGACCTCATTGGTGGTTTAAAATTCAAACTAAGTTGTTCAACTTGCTGTGGGTTCCCATCTTATCCCTGGTTAACACAATCAACGCAGTTCCAATAAGGGATGAAGAGCAAAATAAATGCCACAAATGTGTGCGGACGACCATAAAAATGAGCAAAGCACATGGAAAAATGCTAAATAAAATCAACCTCATAACTTATGTTGTTGGTGCGTTATGTGCAAAAGAATAATAAATGCTCTAACAAGAAGATAGGTTGTGTGCCTCTCTATTGTGCGGTGGCCCTGACCTGAGGATAAGCATAACCTAAATATTCTAGAATTCATTGTTGTTTGCGCCACTTTGTTGTGCGATGACACAGACCTAAGGCTTGGCATCTCTTTGAAAGCTCTTAGAATAGTTTCTTCTTGAAATCTACCTGTAGACCGCTCAAAAATCTCTTGAGGAATGTTGATTACCATATAAGCGTGGGATCCACAAATGCTCGTTGAAATAATTAAACCTTAACTAATCACCAACGTGAGTCAAAAATCTGGTATGGATTTAAGAGGACAAGTATACTGACAATCATCGTGCGCTGCAATTCTTGAAAGTCAAAATCATTGTGTGCATCTTATAGCTCTAGTATGATTTCCTAAAACTGCTATTGACTCTCGGTCAAAACAAGAATCTAGCATCAAAATGTTTTATTATAATGTCCCAAACGATTCTAATATACCAGTATGATTCCATAATGAATCGTTCCAGAAATAATAAAATTAACTTGAAGTTGTGTTGTCGAGAAAGTAAAATCGGTTAGATGTACTCTAATAGGTTTAATTCCATCTTAAATCAGAAATACAGAAATACGTCTTGTTTTGTTTTAAATTTCAAAGTGTTTTCAATTTTTGTTTTCCAGTAATCTGTTAGGTAGATGTCGGACTCTACAACTAGTCGTATCTATGAATCACTCACTCAAAAGGGGTCACGTCTAAGGTTACCAAAATGTTTAAAATTAAAAGGATCATGTCTGAGGTGATCAAACTATTTTAAAATTAAAAAGGTCATGTCTTAGATGATCATCGGTCATAATGTTCAATATCAAAAGGAAAAAGTTTTAAGTGTTTGAAAGTGTGTGAGGTCAGACTCATAAGTATGGGCCAATCGCACAACTGGACCATAAGTATGGACAAGTCGCACGATTGGATCATAAGCATGGAGCAATCCATGCGATTGGATCACCAGAATGGACCAATCCCACGAATGGATTTGGCCGTATGAGCCAGTCGCACGACTGAACCCCAGTCGCACGAATGAAGCATGCGAATGGGCCCAGTCACACGACTGAATGTTTACTCAGTATAAATAGAGGGGAGTCAGTCGCATTTGTAACACCATTCAATCTCTCACTCTAGTCACACGAACATACTGATACTCTGCCCAAATTTAATTTGATTGCTTTTATCGATTGATTATGATACTAACGTCGATTCTCTTCGTATACAGGTAATGTGAGACCGAAATCGACACCAATGCCCGGTTTAATCAAACCCTAGGACCAAAATCATTCAAAACAATAACTTTGAAAAACTTATCAAAATAAACCACTTAAATGGACATAATCGTTGATTTAACGAACATTAGGTGTTATTTTGAGTTTCTGCGAGTGTAAATAGTCTAATCACAACGTTTAACATCAAGTTATTGACCAAGCTTTGAATTTAAAGTGTCGAACAAAGCTTTATGCAAATAGACGTGCTGATGAATTTCAATCGCACGATTGAGCTGGGCGTATGATTCGATCGCATGAATGAACCATGCGTATGAGTTCAGTCGCACAACTGAACAAAATGAACCAAGTTCTTTAAGAGTCAAATGTCTTTATTTACACAATTCTAACGTATATGTGGCTTGTGTTACAGAAACATGGCTAACAGATGGACTATGAGCACCATGCACAACATCTGTGCTCATCTTGATGCTACATCCTGGAACGCTTCTAAGTTCACTAGGATTATTGCCTTCTTGCGAAGATCGAGGATCTTCATAGCCATTTCTACATCATGGACTTCGTATAGATATTTTAGCAGGCTTTCTGGGAAACTGCTGTGATGGACAGGTCCATTGAGCCCCATTGTATCCGGAGCTTTATCTTCGGACAAGAGATTGAGATTGGCGAAGACGATCTGAGGAGGGTCTTGGACCTAGGTGAGGACGGAGCCTACCCAACCAAGCCACGCCCCCTGATTGTTCGGGGATGTTTTCTTCAGATCAAGTACGCTAGGGACATCAATGCTGGTGTGCTCAACAAGAGCAACATGTGCCCCCAGTTCAAGTACTTGGCCCACGTCATTCTGAAGTGTATAGCCTTAAGGAAAGGAGGCTTTGACGAGATGTCAGACCAAATTCAGAACGCATATGTCGCTCTGGGGCTGTACCATCCGTTCAGTTTCTCCCACATGCTCTTCACAAACATGGTAGAGAACATCGAAGCCAAGGGCAAGGAAGGCTTTTGAATGTACCCACGGTTTTCACAGATGATCATTGATCAGAAGCTACCTTTGCTGCCAAAGGAGAGAGACGATGCGGTTACTCTTGAGGTGATGGATGATACGACTCTAGGTCGGATGAAGGTTTACTGGGGCAAGCAGATGAAGCCCTCGGTTAGGATATTGTTTGGGCATCTGGCCCGAGAAGACTACGTGGCGCCCGCTCGCAATAAGTGGCGTCACGATGACAACGATTTCGATACGGAGTCGAGTGTACTATCCACTGAGGACGACGATGACGATGACAGTGAAGATGGTGGAGATACTTGCCCCACTCCATCTAGGGCCACTCACACTGCTACTTCATCTTCACCATCAATAGATGGTGAAACAGAGAGGGCTTCTTTTCACCAAGGCTTCATGCCTGATGAAGAGGAAGAGTTAGATGATGAGCCACTGGTCAGGACAGTGGGCAGTCGGGTTGTAGCCACAGAGAGAGGAATAATGGCGGTTGGTGGACGCCAGGGTGAGTGAAGGGGTGTCACTATTGATGTTACTAATCCTACATACACCCCTGACCAGCCCATCAGCCTAGGGGGAGCATCTTCTTCTGAAGGCTCAAGGAAGAAACAAATGGCTCAACCCCAGGGCTTAAAGAGCAAGAGATGGAGAATCACCCTTATCACCAGAGCTACCACCACCACTACCACAACTCCCACCACTACCACACCTTCTACCACCACTGCCATGTAGGATCTTATATGCCCAAGACACATACAAGATTGATGTGGTTAGTACGTTATGATCCAAGTCAGGTCATACCCAATAACAAGCTATACAAACACCTACAAACATTTATTTGTTGATAAGATCATACAACGAATGTTTGACACCTGTTTAGAAAATTGGTTTTCTAAATATTGCTTTTGTGAATAGAACAATTATATGGATAACTTGTTCATGAGATATTTAATTGTT
>BJCM01065382.1:17384-29028 GCA_018326385.1 Flaveria bidentis | reverse complement strand
AGGCGCCGTCCACGTTGGCGATGGGCGGCCCACGGGCAAAGCGACGGGGACAGTCTAATAGCCAGTTACGGCTACACACCACGAAGGGATGCCACGCTAAAGCAACTGGCCTAATTTGCGAAAAACAATCATAGCCTTGTAACCGCCAAATGTCACAGATGAAGCCAACTTCATCATCATCGACACATCAGTCATTGAGGTACTAAAACAGTGGAAGGTCTCAGATGAACAATGGTTCATCATCATCGACACCCAAATACAGCAAGGCACAACATGCAAAACCGATGAACAAAAAAATTTTACAATTTTTACGGCCGAACATTAGCATCTACACACTGAATTACACCATACCAGGGTTAGATCTAAAAACCTTAAAAGGGTACCAGTGAGACATAGCGGTGGAGGGACAACAAAGATAGCCAAACCACCAATACGACCACCTTTAACGACTACCAAATGGCCACCACCTCCGTCTCAAGCAGAATCAGAAGGCAAAGCGACAACCATCTCCACCGGCATAGATGTTCGACCACCACCACTGCGACTACCTCTAACAACCACAGTGAGTCAATCACATGCGATTAAGAGAGAAAATAGGTGGGTATAGTTGCAGGCCAAACCGGAAACGATGGTAGCGGCCCAAAGCTCACACCAATAGTCCCTTTCTCAAAAACCCTACAAAACACCCAAACTAAGCCATGCGAGGTGGTTTTTTGACAGGACAAAGATGGTGGTGGCGACACAACAGCTAAGAAAGAAGATGGGCGGATATGCATGTAGATCACGCCGTAGGCGGTGGCGGCACTAAGGCGGCCCAAAGGTCACACCCACGGTCCCTCTCTAAAAAAACCTTCAAAACACCCAAATTAAGGCGCATGAGGTGGCTTTCCGAATAGTAGGTGACGGTGGAGGCGACACAACAGTGGACATTAATCGGCACCGCCATCACCGGTAAAATGTCAGTAAAACCAAAAGGAAAAGGAGTGGACAGATAATAAACAGACCAACACATCAGTTGAGAAAGAAAGCTCCTAATGATAAATGTGTACGAAGGGCGGAATAAAGGGGGGTGGTGGCGTAGTGATAGCGATGACGGTAGAGGAAAGGTGTTTGGCCGACGATGGTGGTGGAGGTGTATAAAGGTGGTGGTCGAAGATGAGGGAGACGATGTTGAGTAAATTACATAAATAGTACCTTAATTAAAGTAGAGTTAATGTTTTGAATGACCTTTTTAGTTTTAAAATGGTATTTCTGTCAATTTAGTTTGATTTAATAGAAAAATTAATAGTCGCTGGGGTTAGAACCCATATTCGTTACAAAATTAAAATTATAAAACTCTAACTTGCTCTCTAGAAAAGTTAGTAATCAAACATGTTATTTTCACAAACCCACAAGAATCATTTGTGTAATTAACTCTCTGGTTACTAGTTTAAAATCTTGTACTACATCATTAAAATTAGGTATAATAAAATACTTTAGGTAATAGATATTTATATTTAGAAATTATAAAAATAAAATCTTTGAGATAAAATATGATTAAAGTTATGCATAATTAACTACTTCAGGTAATAAAACAATAACAAAAAATTTCCAAACTTTCATATTTAAAAACTTTTCATTTAAAAAAATATTTTTTAAACACTTCAAAAAAATTTAAATACTTTTTAAACAATGGTATTTTTTAAAAGTTTTTGTATTAAAAAAATATTTTAAAAATAATTACAAAACTTATGTTTTTGAAAAAAAGCACGTTTTAAATTATCAAAAAATATGTTATATAATTTAAAAAATATATAAATAATTATTAGCATTAATGAATTATTAAATAGGTCGTTTTTATTCTAGTAACGACGCATGTCCGAATCCTAGATGGATTAAGTAGAAAAACAACATGTGTTTTCTAGACATTTTGGTTTATTAGTATAGATGTTTTTGACAACATACTTCTTTAATTTTAGTACATTATTCACCTTGCTTTTGCAAATCGTTTATGTTTTTGTACTTTTAACTAAGGGTATAAATATTTTCTATTATAATTTTTTAAAAAGATTAAAATACCCCTAATGGCTTAAATGATTTTATATAAATACCACCCCTCATATAAAATTAAAAACTAAATACCCCAACCACCCCTCCCCACCCTAACCTGTCTCTCTCTCCCTCACACACATAATCTCTCTCTCTCTCTCTCTCCCTCCAACCATGTTCCACCAACACCACGCTCAGCACCACCACCTGAAACCCTCAAAATACCTTACCACCATCGCTTAGCACCGCTACCTTAAATCAGTGGTGATGGTTGGTGTTCGTGGAACGGAGTGTGTTCTTGGTAATGGTGGCCATCGATTAGGATTCATCGTGGGTTTTGCATTGGTTTTAGTTGAAGCAGGTGGTGTAAAAAAGGTGGGCAAGGTTTGTCTAAGGCTAGTGTTTCGAAGGTAATGGTGTGGTAATGATGGTAATGGTGTGGTAGTGGGGGTGATGGTGTGGCAGTGGTGGATTAAGGCTTCCTTCAGATTAAAGAAAGATGGAGATAAAGTTGGAGTGGTGGTAGTTTTGGGGGTGGTCAGATGGTGTAGAAGTGGTGGTGATTGCATTGCGAATTAGGTTTTTGGTGGTGGTTCTCGTTGATGGTGTTTTCGTTGTGGTGGGGAGGAGAGTTGAAGATAAAAGGATGAGGGAGGGTATGTATGGGGTGGGATGGTGGCGGTGGAGGTGGTTGTTGGAGGACTTTAAACTTACAATGTGAAGAGGACTTTAACCATATGATTATTATACATTTTGAATTAGATTTTAAGTACAAGTCATCAAACTGTCTTATATTTTCAATTTTTATATAAATTAACTTGTATATCCTTCTCATTTTATAGATTTCAAAAATACTATTGTTATTATTATCCACGTGTTAACATAAATTTTGCTCAAAATTAAGTGTGATAGACTTTATGCACCCTCAACAACCCTTACGTTGAGTGTGATAGACTTTATGCACCCTCAACAACCCTTACGCAATGTACTGGTTTATGTCTACTAGTATACATACAATTAGCAAAACTATGAACAGTAACTCATCGATTTCTCACATTTACTTACTTTGTATATATTTCTTTCGAAATGAAGAATAACTGTAAGCCTGCTTAGCTGGTTCTGCACTCTATGAAAGAGGTAACTGGTTCTAAACACTAGTTGTTCCTACTCGGATTGTTTATTTATGTCTAGATTAGAAGAATAAACCCATAGATTTACTTTGCTTTTCGTTGTTCTTTATTGAAACAAGCAATATTTGCAAAACAGGGTCATTAAGCACAATACGGTAAATCTCAAGTGTGGATGAAGGAGTTATAGATAATATTTATTTAAGTTTATCTCTTGTAACTCAAGTTTGTTTTTTTTCATATATAGATCTAGGTTGAACTCTCTTTTAGTATGTTTTTGATTTATCAAGTTTAAGAAGTGTGTTCTTTTGAGTATACAAACTTGTATTGGTTTAAGCCTTGTTAGATCAAGGTAGTGTGTTAAAGTGCAAAGTAGCTTGAGGTTACTTGATGATTTCACTTGTAAAAACTAATTTTGGTTTAACATTCTTGAGCATGTGTTTTTTTCATTCCTTTTATTATAGGGTTCTTTAATTGTTATTCTTGATTTTGGTTGAAACTATAGTGATTATAGTCATTAACTTTGGTTATTAATTCTAGTAGTTCTAATTAAAACTTGAACCGGCTCAAACCGACTTGAAATTTGATTCAATCTTTCAAAAAATTTCTCATCCTTAAATATGATCATATTTAGGGGTTTAATAATGAATTGAAAAGTTGGTTCAATCTAGTCCAACCCGACCCGAACCAACCTAGCTCAATCGGACAACCCCAAAAATTTGATGTTATATCTAATCATTTCCGTCAGGGTAGCATAGGTGTTTGCCAGGCCTGTCTACTTGGCCATGAAACATTTGGTTCTATAACTAATACCGGTAATATGTATGCTATGGTTCTAATCTAGCAACAGATCTATAACCCGACCCAAAAGAGTATTTGTTTAACTGCACGAAAAAAGTGATGCCACCTGATTCTTTGTAACTATAAAAACCAAAAGGAAATAGAGAGTAACAGTAAGAGGTAGAGGCTGGCGTTGACCGAGTTACCTTACTCCGGTGATAATAACCAACAGCAAGCCTAAGATTTGTTAATTTGTCTATCGGTCTCTTTCTCCCCGTTTTGCCTGAACCAGCCAAGGGTCACCGATGCGCCACATCGCGATTCCGGCGACCATGCAAGCTCTTGATCGACCATCTCTTGGTCCATAGTATTTTTCAAACATAAACTCGATTAAGTTGGAAACAAATGAACGCTGACTAACTGCAATTGGTTGATGAGAAAGATGAACACCGGAGAACATTGTTATTATCAAACGAACGGAATATCCAACAAATGACAGCTTTTGCTTGATTTTTAGCATAAACTAATTGACCATAACCTACCCTAAATAATTTCTATTTCAACTAATTTATCTCGCAGGCGGCAATTGTCTTATTTAATCATTTTTTTGTCATTTTCATTAATTTCGTGGTTATTCATATTCAAAACCAACTCTCTCTTCTTGGGTCCCAGTTTGTGTTTGGTAAATATGTCTAAGCAAGAGATGATAGTCTTGAGTTTTGATGCTTCTAGGACCTTGTAACTCTTAGTTTTGGTGTTTTAAACACACTTTTTGATCGCAGCGACATTTAAGTTCGTTGGCTCATACATTGGTTGTAGGGTAAAAGCTAGGGACACCAGCCTCTGATGGGGTCCAAGGGCGACACTCCGTTGCCATTGTGTCAGTTAGAGGGATTCTCATACATCAAACCATGAAAAAAAATACATTGATAATACTTTAGTAAAACTAAGAAATCTTGTGATTTTGCTTTTTAATATTAAGAAATTATTGGTGAGATGGACTTCATCATCAACGATAATACTTTGAAACTAACAGATCCACCCCCCCAATTGTAAACCATTAATTGTTTTATAAATGGATCTTTGGAATGAGAATATTGACTCCTTTGATACATATGTTATTGTAGCTATAATATCCACTATTAAGTTGTTGATTGCTGTAGCAACTATACACAACACTGGGATTCATCAAACGGATGTAAAAACTATAGTCTTAAATGGTGAGTTTGATGAAAAGATCTGCATGAAGCAACTTGAAAAGTTTGTGACACCTGGTAATAAACACAAAGTGTAAGTTAATGGTCACTAAATGACTTAAAGCAAGCAAAAAAACAATGAATCAAAAGTTGTCATTCTCTTGTCTATTGGTTATCATTTGAACCAAGATGATAAGCGTGTTTATAAAAGAAATGATAAATGTGATAAAAAAATATTTATAATTTAGCTATACATAGATGACATGTTGATCTTTTACACTAATCTAGATCAAGTTGATAAAACCATTTAGTTCTTGTCATCCGTATACTCTATGAAGAATTATGGGGAGGTTGAGCTAATCCTAGGAATTAGGAACAATCATGAGAACAAGAGAATCATTATCTCAATCTCGTTCCATTGAGAAATTAGTGTAGAAGAAACTAATCTGTGATAAATAATCTGATGTTAGCATTCCCTTTAATCCTAATGAAAAAAGTGAAGTTGTCTCTCAACATGTATACTTGATAGCTATTAGATGCCTCAATGTAGGAATGGGCATTTTTGAGCGAGTATAAACTAATGTATTGACAGAACACTATCAATACCGGTATTGATATTCATTTTTTAAGTTTTTGGTGTTGATACACTTCAGTTTTGGTACTTTTAGTACCAATGGGTACAAATGATATAATATTTATTGTATTCGGTGTATATGTTTAGTCGTTTTTTGTATCAGTGTTTTCTGGATATTTTCTTGGAAAGCTTAGGGGCTATTTGGCAACCTCTTAATCAACCTCTTAATGGTTCAGAAATCTGAATGGTTCAACACTTAATGGTTCAAATTATTTGTTTCGCTAGCAAATGTCTGAATGGTTCAAACATTTGCCTCTGAATGGTTAAGCATTATACTATTGCTGAATGGTTAAGAGGTCTAATGTTGAATGGTTAAAACATCTTATCTGAATTGGTCAAACATTTGCATTTGAATAGTTAAATGATATACTAGCTCTTAATGGTTCAGACCTATTAATGGTTCAACGCTTAATGATTCAGACATCTTATTAATTCAGCACTTAATCATTCAGAAGTTGTCAAACAAACCCTTAGTAAATTTACTAGCTATTCAATTTCACATCATTGGCATCCTATATGGACTATGATCTGACATATGTTGGATTTCCTTACAATCAAAATGATATGCTAAGAGAACTTTTTGGAAGAGATTTCTAGATAATAACTAGAAAGTATGAGAAAACAAGTTTATGGTTGACAATCGAAAAATTCAAATGTGGTAGAGGAAATTTTCAAAAGGAACTCGACGTTGGAACCAATTTATGGTTGACGACTTGACGATCGAATATGGTGGAACCATAAGCTTAGTTGATGGATGACTGGATGGTGAAACTGAACGTTGGAGAAGGAGTATGTATGGAGGATGCTAGAGTGTCCTAGAACTCTCAAAAGATTTTGTGATCTATGTGTTTTTGGATGCAAATGTACATTTAGGTCTCCTTTCTATTGTCAATCACAATATTTTAATCGACTGTTGGGTTTTAAGTTAGGCTTAAGCAGATATTTACATTTTACAAACCTAAACCAATCAATTGTTAAAATTTAAAAATTTTAATTTGTATTTTGATTTTTTTAGTTTTTTTAATATTTGGAGAAAATTGTATAATTGGTCCCTATGGTTTGACCATATTGTATATTTAGTCCCCGGATCATTAAAAACTTATGGACACTAACAGTGGAGACTAAATTTGCAACAAACTTTTAAATATTTGGACTAAATTTGAAAATTTTAAAATTTGAGGACCAAATTTGCAATATAATGAAGCCACATGGATTATTTTTGCAATTTTCTTACATAAATATTTATTTATTTATATATTATATTTAAAATAATATAAATTTTTGGTAATCATCTTTGTTATCATTACTCTGTATTAAAACACAACTTGATTGCTACAAAAAATTTATAAGGTTTCATATTTTAACCACCTAAGATTTTTAATCGGCAAATAGATTCTCAAAACTCTATAGTTTTCATAATTTGCTTACAAAAGACCTTTTGTGTTGCCTATTCATTTTGAGTCTTTCAACATGGCTTTAAAACAGTTTGGTCACCAAGTTTTTAACTTTTGCATTTTGGCCCCAAAAAGTCTACTACTTTAGTTTTTTTTACTTGCTTTTTTATTTCTATTTATATATTCACAAGCGAGTCGCCGCAACGCGCAGTATATCCTACTAGTTACTAAAATCAAGTAAAAAGTTTACAGAAAATAAAAACGATCATGAGAACAATTAAGGAAAATTACATCCTAGAGTAATCGATGACCATGTGTTTTAAATATGTACAATTACATTGATGTGGGACCCGTCGTTTTAAATGCTCTAGGTCCATCGGTATTTTTAAAAGGGTTGGATATTTAGACATCTGTACATTTTAAATCAACATCATGTTATCCTATATGCTACATGTACGTCCAAAACATTTCCTAACATCTTATCTGTGGTACGAGGTTGTCACATTAATGTCGACCAGAGGCCATACACCACGTATAACATCATTTTTTTCCCAACTCATGATCAAATATGCATGAAGACCTATACATGACGTATGCGTCCATACGAACCGTATAGGATAAGGTCAATTTTTTGTTATTTTGCATCTTTTTTGTTATAAATATACAAATAATTTTACATCAACTAGTTCCTATAACGATGAGACAAGCATCAGTAAATGTCATTTGCAGTCCGTTATAGTTAGTGCTAAAATTATGGTAATAAAAATAGTTATATGTCAAGATTTACTAATGCATAGTGTTACATATTTACTTTTACATGAGTAATTGACCCGTCACATTTACGCAATTGTGGATAGTTGAGCAATACATTACAAAGCTCTCATTTTTGGATGAGGGATGAGATTTTCAATCACCACTAAGTTTATTAATCTAACTTATTTTTAAATAGAAAAATATTATGTACTCGTAAGTTTGTTCATATTTATTAAAGTCTACTAATTGAAATTTCCTAAGGATGAAGAGTTTTCTAGGAATGAAAGATCTCCAATTCATCCAGTAGTGAATGAGAGCATTTTTCAAGTTATATATTGTAAAATCGTGGATGCCTTTGGTATAATCGGTGGAAAACAAGGTGAAAACCGGTAGAGTGTTGGTCATCATCTTCATTCGTGTCGACTAGTTCACGTAAAAGAGCGCAAGTGAGCATTACAATACCCGGATAAGAAAGAATGTATATTTGCTTATCGTATTAAATTTATAATTGCTTTTGCTATAATAAACGTGTGGGTATATTGACTTGGGTTATTAACAGGTTAGACGTACATGTAAATTATCTTGGGTTGATAACTTGTGGACATATGGGTAAGTTAACTTGAGTTATTAGCAGGTTACGCATACAAATAAACTGTTTTGGGTAATAACTTGAGAATATATGGTTAAATAGTTAAAGGTCACGTTGATTCACTGAATTCCGCAAAGATTAAGTTAGAATAGAATTTTTTTTTTAATCTAAAATCTTGTTTGATTGGTCACTAGATATAATTATAATTGAATTTTTCAAACATTTATTGAAATTCATTTTCCTTCCATTTATGTATGGAATGTTCAACAATCCAATGAAATATTCAAAATTAGCATTCTAACTACACTAAAAAATTTACTAACCAAACAATTTATCAATTTTAGTAAGATTTTATTTAATTCTAATTCCATTTCCATTTCAAAATCCTTTATAACAAATTTTGCAAACCAAACAACCCAGGTTATTACTGTTAGACATGTCGGTCATTATCTTGAGCTAATAACTTGTGAAGATGTGGCTAAATGTATTTGGGTTATTAACTAATTAGACATACAGGTAATTGTAATGGTTAATGACTTGTGGGTAAATGATGTTGGGTTATAACATGTTAGACATCTGAGTAATTATTTTGGGTGCATGATTTTGTCTTGAGAATCTCTTGGTAAATTTTTGCAATAAACATAAAGTCCGCGAGGGTATGGTGCACTAACGTTACTCACCGAGGAAATGGTACAAATATTGTGTGAACATTGTGGGTGGATGTATCAAGCATAAGATGAAAAATACTATGTTATACCCTGGGTAAGTGGCCCACGTTGAATCACTAAGAGCAAAGATTATAACACCATGTAACAATGTGGGTAGGTGGTCAAGAGCTAAATTACCATTGGTAAAACAAATAATAATGTGTAACATCATGGGTAGGCAGTACTGAAACCAAGAAAATTTTTCACTGGGGTCACAACTTTTCGGTCCATAGTGGAGGTACTTTTACCGATTGGGTTGCCACAATGTTTTTTTTCAATCGGGTCGGGTCATAAAAAAACTGGGTTAAGATGAATTTAGTTGGTTTGTAGTTGTTTTAAAGATGATTTCAAATGTGTAATTATGATTTTGAAAGTGATTTAAATTGTGTTAAGATGATTATAGAGGTAAGTAAAATTAAAAATTATAATATCAAGTAAGGGCCAAACTAAAGCTGCAATTCTCTATGAAAAAACCTAACGTAATACTAAATTTCTAACATAACAATAAAATTAAAAATTATTCACACAAATTTATGATTATTGCAAAAAGGCAATATGTTTTAGTAATAAAAACATACCTGAAAACTTGTAATATTCCTAATAAAAATAGAGAGGATACTATGTGTCTCCAAAGTACGGACAATGCAACAAATGAGCCTAGTGTATCTAAAACAATAAGAAAAACAAAGTAGATTGTAAGTAAACAAAACAAAAAGGAAGGAATCTAGCAAGTCGATTTGGGGGGAGGATGGCAGATAAGTAACAGTAGTAGGAGGTCGATGGGGGCAGCAGCTTTATGGGTATTTAGGGTTAGGGTTTTTAAGCAGTTAAAAGTAAGAGTAAATTGGTAATTTTACAATTATAGTGAAAAAAATTGCATGCTTGCAACTACCAAGGATCGATCCCGCGACAATTTTCATAGTTACACACGCATTTACCAGCAAGCTGGGACAACATTTATGTTTTGTTGTGAATAGTCAAGTACTAATGGGTTCACATCTTGAAAACTATGGGTTTACTCAAAATTTTGATATAATACGATACACTACCGGCTCAAAAATCAATAGGGGCACTTGACCCCGTTGCCTTGGGCATAGTTCCGCCCATATGGGTAGGTAGACACAAAATGAATGATTGAAAGAAATAATAAACCATCATGATGGTTTATTATGATGGTTGGTTATTAATTACTTGATTTATCAGGGGTATAATACATCAAGAAAATGATAAATAGGATTTGTGACTACCTTGAAGTATTAGAGTGTAAACTCACTTAGTTTAGCGAAAGTTAATGTTTTAGGATGTATAATTTCCATGTAAAATGTTTGATTCGACAATTGATTAAGATCAATCCCGAGACAAGTTCATAGAACATATCTTAATACATGCGTCAAACTTTGTGCATTGTTTGTTGCAAACGCAATATGTTATTATGTGAAAGAAGTTCAATAATTTTGAAAATTCAGGACCAATTTTATTACTAACTATGTAAGGGGTTGTTTGGAAACTTCTGAATGGGTAAGTACTGAACCAATAAGATGTCTGAACTAGTAAGAGGTCTGAACCAATAAGTGCTTAACCAGTTTAATTGTTTGGTTGGATATCTATGAAATCACAAATCTTTTAAAAACCATGAAGGTATCTCTGAAAAGGTGGATATTTCAATCTTCCACAGTAAAATCAAACCCCAATCCTCTTCAAAGCCAAAATTCCAATCACCGTCTTCGGTCCCCCCTTCCTCTCCAGCTTCACCGCCAGAAGCACCGTCGACCAAACCCTTCGTCGTCGCCCTCGGCGTCACAGACCGACCAGACCCTCGGCGTTGCCCTCACCGTCACATACCGACCAGATCCTCATCGTCGCCCTCGTCATGGCAGACTAACCAGACCCTCGACGTCGCCCTCGCCTTCGCTTCACCGGATCCGCCTCCACGTCTGACTCGGGTCAGATCTTGGTTTAGGTCTAATCGAATAAGTGGTTCAGTCAGATCCATTCTCTGGTAAGATTTAACCAACAAAACATTCCACGTCTGACCGAATCAGACGTGCACGTCTGACTGGGGTCAGACAGACCCAACCAAACAACCCCTAAGTTGTGTTAACGAGGGTATCACATTAAAAGGCCCATATCAACAAACAAACTAAAAAGCCTAGGGGAAATCTTGTCAAAATTCTCATCCTCGTAATTCTAACGAATTATAGATGGATATGTTGCGATAACATTGCCTCCCTAAAAACGGCAAAAATATATCCTTAGAAATAGGGCTTTTGGATTTCTCTTTTTTCTTTTTTTTTCAATGTCCTTCAGTAATATATCATTAATGATACTCTTTTATTTTAGTAGTTTGTTAGGGAATCAACCCTAATTTTAAATTTTAAATTCAAATTAAGTTCGTGCTAGTATTAAGCCCCTCGTGTTGCGACCGGGGGGGGGGGG
>BJCM01065382.1:0-17364 GCA_018326385.1 Flaveria bidentis | reverse complement strand
GGGGGGGGGGGGGGGGGGGGAAACCGTAGCAAGTATTATCAATGTCACCTTATTGTGAGCGACCAACAACACCAAAAGACCTCATATTAATAAAAAAATCAGAAAAATAACATCGGATGGAAAATAGAAGTAAAAATGTTAAAGCACGTACAAGAAACATGAAGCATTAAAACCAATAACTAAGGTGATCTAGAAACCACACATTGCGACGGAACCGTAACAGGGAAGTGTCCGTCAACAAGACGTTGTTGATGAGTCATAACCAAGACCAAAAAACAATTAGACAATATAACCAAGTGCTTGTAAGCAAATTGTTAATCAAATTAAATCTCACTAATGCCCTCATATATAGGGAAGTATCCGTCAACATATATCCCACTTCAGGTTTTACAACATGACGATGAGTATGTTAAAGGGCCCCGAAAGACCGAATCTCGACGTGTCATAATATACAAGTAGCAGACAACCTGAAGGATCTAGCACTCTCATGTTGCAAACACTCCTAGTGATCCTACACTCTTAAGTGAAAAACACCACTTGCGATCCTCCACTCCCTACCACTCCCGAAGGATTGCAATCCTGTTGATTGACGACTCACCATAATGATTTATATGTGACCCCAGTGTCCAACTAGTATGCCAGCCTATCTAGGACAATTTAACTAACCACCACACACACACACAAAACATTTATTCAAAAATTTTAACCAGCTCGAATACAACCTAAAAACAATTAAAAAAAGGGACATTAATACTCATAATGATAAGCTTCCGAGCGTGACTGTACACTGTTTGCCAAGCATCACAAGCATCTCACAACCCTGATCACATAAACATTCACGTCAAGACCTAGTCTTATTGATTGTGAAATCCCTAAGATTATCCCACCCGATATAATCACTCAACCTGCTCTTGACACAACTGTGACCTCGAGCTAGAGTTCTCCAACTCAGATTGATATTTCTATTGCAATTCTTGATGTATATACATCAAAGAGTAAGGTTATGCATACTCCTGACATAGTGACAAGACCTAACCATCACATGAACCGCCATTATTTAACCTCCCATGAAATCCTTAGGTTTATGAAATGTCATTATATTACCCATTTCATATTTACATCGGATCTGGTACTGTAACAAATCCATTTATCAAAACATGGTCATTTCTGGACCATAACAATCATATGCATCCTAATCATTATTCACCGATTTGGTTTCTTCCAAAAAGCTCGATTTAACAAAAATATCCATAATAATGCATAATGTAAAGGTATTAGAACCTTACTACGACATATCTGAGTTTTCTAACAATCTCCAACGTCTACAGCTCACCACTGAGTGATCCAACACTACAATGGAGTTTTCATACGTCACACACACACTCATACATGGATGTAAACTCATATTTACAAGGTTTCGAGGCTTACCAACGAAACCGAGACTCCACGCGCTTATTTAAAGCCAAATAAATGCCCATGAGCATTTCTACGAGCTCCGATCATCACACCAAGCTTTCAATTGAGTCAAAACTATAGAGTGAGAGAGTGGTGCGGTTAGAGAGAGGGGGAGAGAGTAGACCGAGAGTATGTGTAAAATGAGAAAACTCGGGTTTTCTTGACTTTTATACCATTTTCGCCTGACGGGCTCCTTAGCAGACTGCTACCTTGGGCTGGCGGGCTTAGCGGTCAGCTACCGCCTTAAGAAGGCATCTTCACATATTCCAAATGGAATATTCACGTCTTGAAAAAGATATTCCTCGTGTATCGTTAAGCTTGACCATGGTAGTTCGTGACCACCTTAGCAAATAGTTACACGTTTCCCTCCGTGGTTCACTATGAAAGCCAAACCTTTGTTTCGAACCCCATCCAATGGCTGACCATTATGCCTACCATAACCGTCCACTATTGTGCTCAATTTCAAAATCCTTTGGAAACCTTTTCATTTTTAATTCATTCCATTTATGCTTTCGACCCCTATATGCGTAGGCCGGTGTAATTTGACCCTAAATCAGACACCTTATCCTCATCTCCATCCCTTGAAAAAAAATCGTGCATAAGAGCATTCTTATTCTTTCCCTATAGCTATCGTTGTCTCTGAATTTTATAAGAATTATAATAATTTGTGTAATTTGATCCTACATCAGACACCTTATCATCATCTCCATCCCCTTAATGTGTAAAGGAAAACATAATGCTCCCTCAAGTTTGAGGTGACCTACTCACCAACCCTATAAATTATAAATATGAGAAATGAAATCTAACTGTTTTAAAAAAATTATGAGGAATGAAATCTAATAGTTTCTTAATGTATAAAATAAAATTAAGATAGTGATTTTTAGATAAACTATAAATATAAAGATAAAGAATCTATTATGAAACACATTGGCTAGTTTGTAAATCTAACTATATATAAAACATATGAGAGGGGTATTTTAAGATATCATAAAATTAAGAAGTACTTAATTCAATGCATAAGATACAATCAATTTTAAGGGTAAAATAGTATTTATAACATTATTTACATATTACCCAAACAATTATTTATATAATAACCTTACATTACTAACATTTACATAAAATTTTTTATTATCTACCCATAAATAAATAAATAAACTTAATTTGTTTAAGATTTCAGCTATATCTTTTAATCTATCACTTTTAAAAACTTTTTGAGACTACAATTATAACCTGCGTTTTTTTAACGTTTTGGTGTAAACTTTTTGCCGAACCAATTTGTATTTTGTGAGGTGTAATAAGTTAATGCGTAAATATACAAGTAAGTAGTCATATTTAACCCATTTATTTGGTATTTAAAATTTTAACTTAGAAAAAACATAATAAACTTTTATAAAAATACTATAACAATAACTAAATATTAAAAACGCGCGCCAAATGTAAAATGTCACCCGCCGCATCGCGCGGGCACCTTTCTAGTATATTTTAACATGGAAAAACCTTCGAAGAAAAATCTATCTTTGGTTCATGAAGAGATCTTTGAATTATATATTATATAATTATTTTAAATATTAATTACATCTGATAATTAAAATAGAAAAACAATGATGAATGAGAATCTAAGACATAATAAATACGCAAGCAAACCGCAAAGATCTAATGTTAGGTACAAATGAATCTATTACATCAATCTAGTAGCTATAAGACCCTGTGCTTGCTTACTACATATACTAAGCTCTACTCTTAAATCAATCATTTAGAAGGACTACCCGCTAAATTAAAAGTCTTATTATGTTTTCAGCCAATTTAAATCTGATAGATAAGCTCAAGAATCATATATCAAGAGCGAACGGATATAGAATCTTAGTTCAGGCTGAGCTCAAGTAAATCTTGCAGCGAGTGGTGAATCGTCTTTGAGACACTGGGCACTGTTTGTGAAAGCGCAGTTGGATCTTTGATCAGCTTTGCTTGATTAACCCGCGGTCCTCTATTAGTATTTGGCGATCTAAGTTCTCGAACATTTTTCTCCTTGTGGAGTATTGCAGCAAACCTATAACAATTAGATCAATTAATACATTTGTTTTGAGACAATTGTGTTAACAGGATAACTTTTTTGAATAAAATGTAGATATACTTTTTCAAAGCCATCTCGTTGGTAGTGTGATGATAAGGTTCACATAAGCCTGTGCCTAGGTTCACCCTTGTCACTGGCTTTTTTAACAGATTTTCGCCTATGTTCACTAGATTATGCAAGTTTTCCTCGGTAGCTAAATCCATAGAAGCTAAGTCTCCACTTAAAGTGTCATCCTACATGTTACAAAGTTAACATAATATATATAAGATTAGGTTAGCATAATTTGATAAACAAGTTTGAATAAATCATTATGAACAAGTTTTAATGTTACCTGAATTCGAAGATAGTTTTCTTTTGAATGAAGAGCTTGGAAGACAGTAGAGACATGGTAGTCAACCATGTCACCACTAGCCTGAGTAAAAACATCCACCAATGGAGTCGAACCACCACCGGTCAACCACCCTAAAACGCCCCAACTAGACGACTTCGTAGCGTCATACTTCTCTTGTAACTCCGCTGACCCCGTCCCCAACGACAGAACCAGAAACCGACCATAGTCCATCGGCTTTATGGGGAAGAAGTTGGGGCTTCCACTAGTTATTTCTTTAGTTACTTCACTTATTGCAACCAAAGTCTACAAAAAGATACATAATTAGCCTAAAATAAATTCCAGTAACATATTATCATTTTAGTTACACGACATACCGGATTGTTGGCCGCCACTCCACCATCGATAAGATTGAATTCTCTAAGTGGTTTTCCTTCAGAATCTTCGGTTTGGAACGAATGCGAGGGAAGATAAGTTGGTGCTGCTGATGTTCCTATGCATATATCAGATAACTTGGCATCAAGGCTCGGGTTCTTCTTTAACTGATCAAACACACACAAATATTATTACATTACACTAATAATATTTTTGGTCAGAAAGCGCGACAACTAGATGCATTTAGGTGCAACCAATACCTGGTAGCTAGAAAAGATCATAGGCTGCAGACGTTTGATGTCAAATGTTGGAATCACAACATTTGTCAATGCGTCATGGAGTCGTTTCTCTTGTAGTTTTTCTTGGATAATCTTGTGTAGGTGTTTGCCATCGTATCGTGGTCCTGATAGAGCTTTGATCACATTTGCAGCTGGAGCCAATGGATTACTACAATTTATGGAATACATTAACAGTTAAGACTTAATAAAATACAAAAATTTGTTATTTATTACAAATGAACTAACTATACATACTCATCATGTGGGAAGATTTTAGGACAATGCTCAAGATAAAAACTTTTAACATCCTTAGCTGCAAAAATCGGACGCCCCTCTTCATTCGGAGTGGTTAACATAGCGGTCACAAGACCGCCAGTACTCGTCCCCGCAATTACATCAAAGTAGTCTGCAAGTCGTGCATCCTCGCCATCTAACCGCTGTCATATTTAAAGAAGTCTTTAAAGTCACTCTTGAAAAATGAAACAAAACATAAGTTGTAGTATCTAACCATATATACTCATAAACTGTACCTGTAGTTCGCGTTCGAGACAATCAAGGATCACGCTCGGGATGATTCCTCGTATGCCGCCACCATCGATGCTTAGGATCGTGATTAGATTTCCATATGTTGGTGGTTGCAAAGGTGATCGTGGATCTTCCTTAAAAGACATGGTGGATTCAGTGGAGTATGTGGCTTTTATGTGAATGAGATGGTTTATAATATGACGTGAGGGGTATATATAGAGTATAAACGTTTGTGGCATATTTGTCGGAAGTTTCATAGCTGCAGACAATTCAAACTTTTGGGACGATTGGAAGGGTCAAATATTGACTCTAAGTTTAACAGAGGAAGTTGTTTGGAAAGTATTGGTAACAAATTCGGTCAGTAAAGGTACCGTGACCAATTATTGTAGCTTTATTTGCACACACTTTAAATCAATATTTTTTTATTTTTGTTAAAGTAGTACGTACATAGCAATCTTCATCACCAGTTGGTTTGTAGCCCATAAATATTGGGTGCATGTGTAATAATATCATGTTTTGGGTGGGCGTCTATTCAAATGCCAAACTTTCAGGGACCCGATTTTATTTTTTTGGTCTGTCATTCACGTACTAAGTGTTTATTAACAAATTAAAGGAATTATAATTATAATGTTATTAATAATTATATTTCTAAAGGAGCTCATAAAGTTAATTAACATATTGAAACCTAATAAATCTGATTAACTCAATTAAGTTATGAAAAAATATTAAAAAAATAGTTTATTTAGGTTTGCACCTAACGATTTTAACACAGTCGCTTGTCGATTATATCGAATATATCACTTGCACCCCCATCGATTGTTAAGGGCTCCAGTTTACTTGCTACACTGGCATTACGACGCTTGACATGGCTGGCCTAAGAGTGTGCCGGGTGGGTGTAATTTGCAACAACAAAAGAAAATTCAATTGATGACCATTAAATACGAACAACTAAAATTCAACCCTTATGCAAATAATCATATTTTTTTCTGTTAATTTTCCCACGTTTTCAATTGCAAGAACATAGAGTACCTTTCTTGAGGTACAGGTTTACTCTAGTTAATTCTACCGAACTCAAGACATAATTCTATTATTGTATTTTGTTAATATAATAATAATTAATATAAAAGTTATTGGATTTTAATAATCTTAACTTTTATTTATTGGTCGGGATTAATCCCAACTCGGTAAATTATTACAGTTACTCCTGACTTTAAAATTATTTTCCTCCAATGATCATTTACTAACTGATAGTTAATTATTGTTAGTTTTTTTTATTAAATGAGTCCAACTTTGAGCTATTTTTCAACTCAAACACCACCTAGTCTTAGTAAGGTTCGTTTTTTATTGTCTATTCTACATCATCACCTGAAATCTACCTCTAACAAGTTCGATGGTCCAAATCAAGAGGGGGATATTGACGGGTTTTTTTGGTGCGAAAGTTTCAAACTGATGAACCAGATTATAGATTTCAACTTTCTGTTTAGTGTTTTGGCCACAAAAACAGTCCACATCATCAAAAAACTAATGGGGTTAACTCTTCGTTAGTAAGGGATCGTCAGAGGAAAATAAACTAAAAGTTAGGAGTATTTGTAAATATTTTCTGGGTTGGGATTAATCCTGGCCAATAAATAAAATCTGAGTTTATTAAAATCCAATAATCCTAAATACATTAACAATATTAATATTAACAATTATTATTATTAGTAGTTTAATTAATAATTATAATAATAATAATAATAATAATAATAATAATAATAATAATAATAATAATAATAATAATAATAATAATGTGTGATTTCTAAAAACTATATAGTAAATCCACATTAAAAGGATTGTAGCCTAATTATATTAAGGTGTTAGCGATGAACCTCTTAAGTAGTAAGGATTCAAGTCCTATTGTAAGCATTTGTAAGCATTTGATGTAAATTTAGAGGTGGTTTAATGTGTGGTTAATCGAATGATAAAAATTTAATGTTTAAATGTTTTATTCCGGTGATTTACGTGTTAATTCATAAGGACAAGAGTTATTTTGAAATATTTTTGGGTTTGTAGAAGAAACATGAAGATTATGAAAGAATCAAGATGCAAACCGGAAGCCAAGAGATGAAAAAACACATAATAGATATTGCGGGATCATTGTAATTTAATATGTACATATCTTGAGCTAGGAATAGAGTTACGAGACCTACAACCTCTCAACATAAATCTCTCGAAAAGTCGCAAGTGGAAAATAAGAATTGTAGTACATGGCACCACTGACGCTGACGACTTTTGAAACGTCGTCAACACCACCGTCAATCAATACAATCTGGCTTAGTTGGCGTTGGCGGCGCCACTAATGCTAGGTCTTGTATTTTGACATGTTTGACCATTTTGAGGGATTTAAAAAGAGAATAATCCTAAAATGAAAATCATCTTCCATAGAAGCAATCAAGGATGAAAATTGGTGATTTTAAGCATTCCAAAAGTTTTTCCAACATCAAGATCATACAAATCCACATAACTCAAGTTGTTTTTATGAAGGGTTCACTCCGTATAAATGTAACCAACTTTTATAAACGTTCTAATTAAGTAACTCATATTATTTTTGTTCTAATTTAGTCATTCAGTTTGTTTGTAATGTGTTAACCTTATATATTGTTGGGGAATTCTCGAAAATTACTAGATGAATCTAAAGTCGTGTGATCACTTTCAGATCAAACAATTGGAGTGTCTACCAACATTTTAAAACCTACTAACATTTCTGGTAAAATCCCTTTTAGAATTATTGAACCGTAGCTTTAAACAAGATCCCTCACTCATACTTCTCAAAAAAAATATCATACAGTATTTTTCAAAAAGAAAGGATAAACATCAAATTAAATAAAAAATTCAAAGGTTGAAACTTCTGTTTTTTTTGTTCGCAACCTTAAAACAAAAATGATCAAAAGAATAAAATTCTTAATACAAATTAATAACCACAAGAGAAAATTAGATGACAAGCTCAAAACTTTATATCACAAAATTTTAGATGCGTCTGTAGCTTACGTTTTTCTTGTTCGCACGTATGGAATCGCTGTCTGACTACTATTTCGTTTATTACCATCTATCTCAAAATTCCACCATTTAAACCCTCAAAAAAGGATGACGAACAAAGAGAAATTACATATAAACACATGTCTTTACTGCTGTTCTTGTACGTAGGTATAGAATCGGTCGTATGTATAGACTTGTTTGGGTTAAGCTTGTTCACATATCTTCTTGTTCGCTTTAGATCTTCCTGTTCGCAGGTTAAGGATCAATGATGACGGTAAATATATTTTGAAATCGGTCGTTTTTTCTTCGGAACAAATGGGTTTCTCCAATTTAATATTAGATTAGAGTAATAGTTGTTAATACAACATCATCACGTTTTATAGAAAAATAAAAGTAAAAAAAGTCACATCAACACTTTAATGTGTTAAACTAGGTAGAATATATAGTATTAACACATTACCTAGAATGACTAAAATAAAACAAAAAAGAAAGTTTAAATGAATTAATTAAAACAACTCTAAAAATTGGTTACATTTCTATAAAGTTTTTTCTTCGAGGAATCAATGATGAGGCAAATCTAATCCATTTATAATCTACTTCAGGTGACGGGTTTGTTTAAGTATTCATTTTTCATAGTTTGTAATCTAGTTTTAGGATTGAATCTAAAACTAATTTTAGACTCATATGACTTTGATTTCTTATAATAAGTACATGTTTGATTCTGGTATGTTTATTATGAAATAACTAGTGGGAAACCCAAGCTTCGCTACAAGATATGATATTTACATTTCATAAGTTTAAATTGTTATTTTTTAACACATTCTTATGCAATTCTATATTGTATACGTAAGTCTTGTTTTTTTGTGTAATTTCGATTTGATTTTTCTAATTAATATTTTTTTTTATAATATTTTTGTCGTTGAGAAAATATATATTATACTGTAATGAATAGAACACATTGTAATATATTAAGATAAACTTTTTATTAAATTTTTCTCGTTTACTTTTTAACATTCTTAACAATTACATATGATGTTTTATAAATACATCCTTACCAAATGTACAATAAAATACATAAAGATTTGTTTACGTCATAATCGCAACATAACTTTCCACTAATTTTAGTTTATGTGCAACATTTATGTCTCAAACGTAAAAGTATGAATGTCTATATATCTGTGTGTGATTGATTAAATATTTTGTATGCAATTTCATATATCAAAAACTTAAATGAGAGTTTATAAAATATATTATTTTATATAAATTTAAATTAGATTATGTACTTATTTGATACTTAATTTTAATGTTTATATTTAAACTTTAAAGCATATTAAGTATTATGTGATTAAATTAAAAAAATTAATTATAAATATTAAAATTATTAACTACCCAAAATATCCATAGTAAGTGTCCCTGGATATCCATATTGTTGCAATCAAGATTTGTAGGAAAGTTGTTGTGATTTAAAATTTTGGGTATGGGTTTCTTCTCATTTGCATAGTACGAGTGAATTAAGAAACCTTTAATTGTTTATTTGAATAAACAAGAATCCAACACATTTTAATTTACAATTTTAGTATAATATAACTTATAAAAACTCATTATATTACTTGTTTGTTATAGATAGAATCAATTTGTTCTAGGCTGAAAAAACAGTCAACTTCTATTTCAGAGTTTTATTTTAAAACCATCACAAATATCTTTTATAATGAGTTTTTTTTAAAGTATAGTTGGTAGAAAAATAATTTAACAAAATGAGTGTTTACAAAAATAAAAACCAAAATTTTTTTTAGTGTAAAGTTAATTTTTCTTATTCATAATATGATTGCATAAACGTATTTCTGTTTTTAATATTGTTATTTAAGGTAAGTTAAATTAATAAAGTTTCAATAAAAATAAAAACCAATTTATCATTGTCATTATTTTGAAAAATGTTTCATAGTTTTTTATTAAGGTTTTCTTTAAACCTATTCAATAAAGTGTTCTCATACAAAAAACTAATACTCTTTTATCAGTATTTTTTAATGTCTTTTCATAGAATAAGTGTTCTTATATTAAAAAAATCTTTTTTATGAAATTAAATGGTTTATGTAGTTTTTTTAAAACAACGATATATATTATATAACTATTTTAAACATAAATTCATATATAGTAATAATAATTTATATAAGTATATACATAAAAGATAAAATAAACAACGTATACATACAACACTAGTTTTGTCTTGCTAGCTAGCTCGATCTTGACGTATGAAGCTCGAGCTCAAAACCAATTATTTAATGAGTCGTAAAATGAGTTTGAGTTTGTTTAAGCTCAGCTTAGTTAGATTTTAGCAAGTCAATGTCGAGTGGCTCACGAGATAGCGTGACTCGTTTCTCCCCTAATTGTTGTTGAGAGTCTATTAGTAACATACATGCCCTCGATAATTGAGGATTTTATTTATAGTTCATAAAAAATAAACCATTAACTTTTTTTCTTGTTTCGTCATGATATTTATATAAAATATTTTTAAAAAAATTCATTTTTGTTACAAATAATTTTTCTTATTACACCTTCTAAGCTACTTAAAAATATTTTTTAAAAATACATATATTTAAAAAGAATAAAAAACAAATGTGTCTACTTTTATGTGAAATTGAAACAAAGTTATAGTGAAAAAAACTCAATGAGTAATTTAAAAAGACAAAAATAAGTTTAAGAAAAACTTAATGTTTTTAATTACGACGTATGAACCAAATAGTTTTGCAAATTCATTAACTTTTGTATTTGACTTTTTATAAATAGAATTATTTTAAAGTGAAATAAATTTAACAAATAGCATAATAGTGAGAAATATAAACACTTACTTAAGCACCTATTTTGGAAAATAAATTTTCTATATACAATATTTAAGTAAAAAACTCTTTTTGTAATTATAGCAATAGTTGATTTTGTTCAAATGAAATATGAATAATAATACGGATATATACATTTTTAGATGAGAAGTCAAAGAAATAAAGGTCCAAGAAAAAGATACATGACACTAAATATATTATTTTATTATTAAGTATATATTTACTTAATTAAACATATTTTAATTTAAAAATATTAATAATCCCGTTCATACGATTCCTTTTTAACAGTGATACAATATATTTGGACCTCACGTCTCGTTTGTCTTTTATATACATAAGATTTTTAATGAAATAAATATATAAATATATGTTTATAAAATAGTTATAATCTTGTATAAAGTTATTATTATAAAATTTACATATATAATATTAGGCATATGTTTAAAGTTACAATCTTGTATAAAGTTAATATTCGTCTAAGCATGCTAAAGACGATTATAACCACCTCAAAACAGACTTAAACAAACCCCGATTGAACTCATTTCAGCGTCACCGGAATCGACTCATCCTATAGTTAGATTTATTATCGGTAATAAACCAACCCCTCTAACTTTTAATATCAAAATTTTCTAGTACATAACAAACAATAGATTTAGAAATAAACTAAACGAATTAAGCTCAGGCTTTTTTAATTAGCAAAATGTGGCAAGCTTAGTTCGGCTATGCTCATTTGCTCGTTTACGTGTGTAGATGAAAATACCAAGCAGCCCACCATCTAGTCGTCTCGGTCAAGCCAAAATAACTCCTCGTGTTTGGTTGGATCGGAATAGTCAATATTGGTGACCAGTTCTACATATACCTAACTTATATATGTTACAAAAACAGCAACCTAACAATTTATTTTGGTCAACATCAGTTACTAGCTACTAGAAGCTAGATCATACACAATATACATTGCATGTAGCTTACAATCACCTTAAACAAAAGTTGTGATTAACAACCACAACCAATCCACACTACACGTCCCGCTCAATCATTTGGGGCCCAAAGGGGAAGTAAATATCGGAAGTCCGTTATGTAATTTTTATAAAAAGTGACGAATTTAAGATTTTTCTGTAAAAAGTGCAAAAACAAGTTCATTAAAGTATGATTTATACTAATAAATCAAAATAAATTTTATGTTATATTTTCACCTCATTATTGTCATATGTAACCTTTTCACACCATCTTTGTTACATGTTATTGGCATAAAAAATAACCATTTAATACTAGATGCTAAAGATATTAATTATATTCTTTCCCAATTATCAAACACGTTTTTTATTAAAGAATGTATTTAATTTTTTTAAATTAATGACTAGTTTTAATACAGATAACTTTTTTTAAATGATGTTTAGAATACAAATTAAAAAATGAAATGTTTAAAAACATTTCTTTAAAGAAAAGTTTTTAAAGACAATAGTTTAAAAAGTATTTTTATTAGTTAAGATAGTTGATTGCACATAACTTAAAGAGTTAATTACATAAATAGTCCATGTGGTTTATATAAAGTAACAGATTTGGGTACTAAGCAAAAAAAGTAATAAGTTTGAGTTTCACTTTTAGTTTTATAACACGTTTGAGTATTAACACTAACGGACGTTAGATTTTCTGTTAAGTTTGAGGGTATTTTAGTCTTTTCACATTATAAGAATACTTGTGTAAATTAGAGGGACTAGTTATGTAATTATATTAAAGTAATATATTTATATATGACTCTATATATACACAGACATATATACAGACACATACATACATACATTTATCAATATCCATCGACCATGCCACTACCACCATCGACTTACGACCACTAGCCACTGCCACCACCGATTGACGACCACCACCAACTGCCACCGCAACCACCACCAATTGTTGCCGCCACCACATCTCACCATCATCGTCATCATTATCACACCATCAACACCATCACCACCATCGCACCATCACCACCATCGCACCATCACCACCATTGCACCATTTATCATCATCAAATACTAAAATCGTCAGTTTAGTCCCCAAGTTTAAAGCTCTGCCTACAAGCCTTAACACCAAGAATCACTAATTAGGTAAGGCTTGATTTGGGTTCTAGAGTTTTAAGAAATAAATTTAGGTTCTAAGGATCTGAGAAGAAGATTAGGACATAAATTATGTTGGTTTAGGTCACATTTGATTAGTACTCACCAGAGTGATTAGAGGTGGTGTCACCGGAGGTGGGGGAACCAGTGGTATGTTTGGTACCATGAGTGCGATTAGAGGTGGTGTCGTCGGAGGTGGGGGAACTGGGTTTATTTTGGTTGTGGCTTCGTCTGACCAAATTGATAGCTGGCGTTGGTGGCGGGGTGCTGGATGAAATGGTTGTGGTGGTGGTTGGATGTGAGGTAGACGAGGGTGTAGGGTTGAGTGGGTTTTCTTTTTGTTTTATAAGTTTATTACATAAATGGTTTCTGGAATAAAAAGATAGATATTATTATAAAATTATCCCTCCAAAGGGTATTTTAGTCTTTTTATTCAAATTTAACAGAAAATCTAACGTCTGTTAGTGTTAATACTCAAACTTGTTACAAAATTAAAAGTGACTACTCAAACTTGTTACATTTTTTGCTTAGTACAGAAACCTCTTATTTTATATAAACCACAAGGACTAATTATGTAATTAACTCTAATTTAAAACATATCTTATCTAAAAAATTATTATATAATTTCTAAATATTAATTACTAATAATTAAATTAAAGTTTTCATTGAACCTATGTAAAACACGAGTTTTTAAACTAGTTAGAACTATATGTATGAAATAATTAGGCTCAAAATCTGTTTACTTAAATAGGAACGATCTTTTTTTAACACTAAAAGACACACACCCTCTAAACTACACCACTTAAATTACGACTATGTACGGGATTAAACCGGGTCTTCTCCTTTAATGGCAATTGGCTTACCACCACCAGGGCTGGCCCATTTGCATATCAAGAGATGCACCGGGCTTGGGGCCCCAAAAAACTAAGGGCCCCTAATTTTTTAATTTTTTTTATATTGGGCCATACATTACACAAATCAACCCATAGTCCAGCCCATTACATTAATCAAATGAGAACTTCCAGATCGTTCCTTACCAAGTTACCATCATCTATCCTCTCAAACTTTGCCCTAGTTACTTCAGACTACCGCTCCAACTCCAAGTTCCAAGAGACCAAAAGTAGTCGATCCAAGCCTACAGCCTACACCATCGATGATGGGGCGGCCGACGGTGGCGGCAAAGTGGCCAGCGGTCGGATTCGGTAAGCACGCTTGCGACTTGCGGGCTATGCTTGACGAGTGACGAGGACTCTTCCACTTCTCAACAGGCGACATCACCTAAATAAGAACGGTAAGTTGGTTATCGGTATTCTGTAAGCACAAGCACAACAAATGCATGATTTTAACCCACAAACAAATCGTGTTCTTGAGTCTTTAAAGTTGAAAGTTGAGTTTTTCATTCTTGATAAGTGATTATGATTACTGATCGATTGAAATTAGCAGCAAGCAGATAACAAATTTAACCTGACACTTAGGCGTTAGCAGCAAACAAGCAAACGAGATAGAGGCTCAAGGCTCAACTGCTCAAGGTTAGATTATTCTTTAATCTTCATGAATCTTGAATTCTTGATGATTCTTGAATCTTGATTACTGATAAGTTGTTTCTGAATCTTGAATCTTGTTGATTCTTGAATCCTGATAAGTTGTTTCTTGATAGCTCATTCTTTGATTTGTTGTTATAGCTCATTAGTCATTACTGTTAATTGTTTTGATAGAATTCTAGAATTAGGTATTTGGTAATTAAGTTGGTTGATTTAGTATTTGAGTTGGTTGATAGCTTATTAGTCATTTAGGCATAGAGATTTTCTTGATTAGGTATTTAAGTTGGTTGATTTAGTATTTGGTAATTGGTAGTTTTATTGAACTGTAATGTCAAATCGATTTAGGAAGTGCCCTTCCAGTGCATCAAAAAAGACAAAAAGGCAAAACATAATGAATCAATAAAATGGTCACTATTTAAATTTGTAACAACCACAACTACAAATAGTACAAATCTTGATGACAACATTAATGAACATATAAATTTAGATGAACCAATAAACCTAGATGAGCAAACTAATTTAGATGAACCAATAAATTTAGATGAGCCTAGAAATCTAGATGAACATACAAATTGTGATAAAACTACATATAGTGATGAAACTTCAAATAAAGATAACGAACTTCCAAATTTAGTTGATCCAAAGCAATGGAATAATATTAGTAATAATCTAAGAGATCTAATTATAGAAAAAGGCCCCGTTAAAATTTATAATTATAATTTTCCAAAAGATAAATATTCAAGAAACTTTAGTACTTATCTTTATATGCAAACATTACCGAATGGAGAAAAATATGAAAGAAAATGGTTGATTTATTCTATAGAGTTAGATAGAGTGTTTTGCTTTTGTTGTAAGTTATTTAATGTGAATCAATGTATAAGTAAATTAGCAAATGAAGGTAGTAACAACTGGAACAATATGAGTAGAAATTTAAAAGAACATGAAACAAGCAATGCACACATTATCAATATGAGAACCTGGATGGATTTAGAGATAAGATTGGCGAAAAATAAGACTACTGATAAACACATACAAGATCGAATAAATAAAGATAAAGAACATTGGAGGAATGTGCTAGTAAGAATTGTTGCTATTATAAAAAATTTTGGTAAAAATGGGGTATCATTTCGTGGATCAAATGAAAAACTTTTTCAAGAAAACAATGGTAATTTTTTAAGTACTATCGAGATGATTGCAGAATTTGATCCAATAATGCAAGAACATATCCGATATATAAAAAGTAAAGAAATTCATAATCATTATCTTGAACACAATATGCAAAATGAACTAATTAGCTTATTAGCAAACAAAATCAAAACAATAATTATTAATAAAGTTAAGGAGGCTAAATATTTTTCAGTTATACTTGATTGTACACCCGGCACAAGTCACAAAGAACAAATGTCTATTATCTTACGATGTTTAGATACTTCTTTAACCCCAATAGTTGTTAAAGAATACTTTATAGAATTTTTAATAGTTGATGATACAACAGGTAAAGGTATATTTGATGCTATTATCGAAGAAATTAATACATTAGGTCTCGATGTAGATAATATTAGGAGACAAGGTTATGATAATGGATCAAACATGAAAGGAAAACATCAAGGAGTACAAAAACGATTATTAGATATAAATCCTAGAGCATTTTACACACCATGTGGTGCTCATAATTTAAATTTAGTAATTTGTGATATAGCTAAATGTTGTAAAAAAAGCTAGGGAATTTTTTGGAATAGTACAACGTGTTTAAAAGATAATGTTTTCATCATCCCCTAAAAGATGAAAAATTTTAAAAGATAATGTTCCACATATAACATTTAAGCCATTATCACAAACACGTTGGAAAAGTTGCATGAAAGCATAAAAGTCATTAGATTTCAAGCTCCACAATTAAGAGAAACATTATTAGAATTATATGACGAATATGATGATGACGACGATGATGATCTTAAATATAAAAGTGAGGCTAAATCCTTAGCTAGAACTGAATTAGGTAATTTTAAATTTTTATTAAGTATGATTATTTGGTATGATATTTTGTATGCTATTAATATAGTTAGTAAAAACTTACAAGCAAAAGACATGAATATTAATGAAGCTATAACTCAATTAGATGGACTTATTTGTATTTTAATAAGTATAGAGATGATGGATTTGAAAAAGCTATAAATACAGCTAAAGAAATTGCATTAGAGATGAATGTAGAACCTATTTTTCATGAAAAATGTATTATTCATAAAAATAAAAAAATTGATGAAAATGTTGATAATGAAACTTTGAAAACACCCATTGAAAGTTTTAGAACCGATTACTTTTTATACATAGTAGACCAAGCTATATCTTCACTTAAAAGTAGATTTGAGCAATTTAAAGAATTTGAAAGTATTTTTGGTTTTTTATTTACTATTAAAAATATTTTAAAATATGATGATGCTGTAGATGTTAATGGTTTAGATTTATTTCAAGAACTAAAAATGTTAAGAGAAATTATTTCTTTAGAATCAGACACACTAATTGATATACTAAATTATATTAAAAGTTTTAATTCTTTTCCAAATGCATATATTGCCTATAGAATTTTGTTAACTGTTCCTGTAACTGTTGCATCCGTAGAACGAAGTTTTTCCAAATTAAAACTTATCAAAAATTACTTAAGATCTACAATGTTACAAGAAAGATTAAACGGCTTATCCACTTTGGCTATTGAAAAAGAATTTCTAGAAGGATTTGATTATGAAAATTTTATTAATGAATTAGCATCATACAAGGCTAGAAAAATAAATTTAATATAAACATATATATGTACACAATATATAATTTTT
>BJCM01065372.1:0-10152 GCA_018326385.1 Flaveria bidentis | reverse complement strand
GAACAAGATTCCTTAGGAAGAACAATCAACTACGAAAGACAATATTCCTGCGGAGTCCAAACACTTGTATTCAAGCAATACAAGTGTTACAAGTCAACAAGTCAACAAGGCAGTTTTGTGAATCCCAAGAGATTCGGTGATTCCTTAACTTAATCAATTTCAAATCCCAAGAGATTCGGTGTTTCCTTAACAGAAACATCAATGTCTATATATATGGATCCTAAGTTTCGAATCAATGAGAGGGCGACAACAATTTGACGGTTTCACAACAAAAAACATCACATCAAATCACACAACCAAACCCTAGCAGTCGTCACATCATTAAACACAAAATTCAATATCATTCATTCATTATTTGTAATCATTATCATGTTTTAATGAAATACATTTTAATTTAATATTTGTTCATTCATGAATTGTGTTTCTTTCACCGTGTTCTTGAATCTTTATTGATATTGAAATTTAATACAAACAATTAAACCAAGCCAACATTGATTCTGCAAACGTTGACTTGATTTCAACCAATGCTGATAATTCTTGATTGTGATCCTTGGATTCACATGAGGAACCTCAGCACTAATGTTTGAAGATATGGGAGTGGTTTGCTCCTTGGGAGAAGTGGGAGCTCTAGTATCCACTTCCTCCTGTATGTGTGAGTTATGGGGGCCTGCACAGACTCAATAGCTTGAGCAGGGGTTCATTTGGATTTTCTTTTGTATGTGTGGGTGATTTGAGGTCTTTTTCATGGTTGAGAGGTAGAAGGTGTGGGTTCAACACTAGCTTGTTTAGCTAGTATGTCACCATGAGCAATGAGCTCTAACATTTTTGGGACAAGGGCTGTTTCTACACCCGAGAAGCCAATAGTTGGCTTCTTCAAGATTTTAAAGATGCCAGGTTTCATTTGTCTCAATTTAAGAATATTACATGTTTCCCTCAACTGTGAGCCCAGTTCACAGTTAAGAATGTATCGAACATATCTAGGAAACATGTAACACTCTAAGGAGTCAAAGTTAGCAAGTAAATTTGTGTAAACAAACTGAGAGTACCTGAACTTGAACCCCTGAAGCATTCCATGTACTATAAAGGAGAGATCCTCAGGAATCTGGTCCCATCCTCCATGCTTGTTGGACAAGATGCAAATAACCACATGAAGCAGGTATTTTCACTGGGATGAGATCTTCCTTTTTATGAAGGTCTTTATAGATAAATCTCCCTCATAGCCCATCCGCTCAAAGGAATGATTTACAGCATCCTTTGGGAAGAACAACTCACCTTGTTCATCATCCAGTTGAAGATGATTGTTGATGATGACCGGAGTGATAAAGATTGTTTTCCCCTGCACTGTGGCAGACAGTGCCTTCCCCCCATCCATAATGACCTCTTGGAAGGTCTTCTAAAATTCAAGCAAGTGATCCTCATAAAGAGTAGGATCAATGGTAAGGGAGGTGAAGTAGTTGGACAGAGCCAGAAAACAGCAAATCTCGGAGAAACTATCATCTTTCTCAGAGTTCAACGGAGCAACCTGGTTGTGTTGCCTGTGAAGTTGCATGGAGAAATCAAGGTTGTTTCGGAGATTTAGATTGGCCATGAGGAATGACCACCCCGGGCTTGAGAACAATGCGCTCATGCTCATTAAAGAGCATGTTATGACTCTGATCACAAAACTGAGATACACTTAGAAGATTGTACCCAAGCTCCTTAACAAAATTTACCTTTTCAATGTTGAGCTTACCATTTGTGACCTTGCCCCTTTTTGTAATGTAACCTCTAGCAACTTCTCCAAAAGCAAATGGTACTCCATCAATTCTTTCAAACCCTTGGAGTAGCGACCTATTGCCTGTCATGTGCCTGGAACAGCCACTGTCAATGATCCATATATTTTTGTTTGTCTTGAGTTGTTCCCACACAAAATAGATGGTTAGTTATATTTAGAAACCCAAGCCTCATTGGTCTTAGGCTCATCAAAAGAAATTGAAGACAATGCAATAGTAATTGATCCTATAATCATGCTAGAGGGATCATTTGCTGAAGTTGATGAAGAACTATTAGCCACTTGGTCTTTCTTTGACTTCCACACCATCTTTGGAAGCTTAGACTTGACCCTCAATACTTCAGAAGTTTTGTTGACTTTAAAAGTTTTGATGAGTGAGCCTTCAGAAGATCATGCTTTCACTGCAGCAATCTTTAGTACTTCAGAAGTATTCCTTTCTTCCAAGACAAAAGTTTCTTCCAAAGGCAAGTTTCCACTTGTCTTCTTCATTTTGGAACTTCCAAAGGAAAGATTTTCCTTCCGAAGCTTGCTTCTTCTTTTCGAGACTCTTAGAAGTTTCTTTCTTTGTAATTTGTAGAGTACTCTTTGGATTGTAAACACAATCCTTAGCAAAGTGATAAGTACTCCCACAAATAACACAATCCATTTTCTTCCTTCTAGGAGTCTTCTTTTATGAACAAGGCTGAACTTGAAAACTTTCACTCTCCATCTTCATCTTCTCAGATGATGTGGCAATTCTTGTGGGGTTAGAACTACCTTTGAAGCTTGATGGTTCATGTTGTACAGTAGTGGTGCATAACTTATCAACCTTCTTCATGATGATGGGATGACTTGGACATGAACTAGAACTCTTGTTGTTGGAGTTCAAGTTTGTGTGCTCAGCATTAACCACTTCAAATCATAGAGGAACAAAGATTTGTTTCTGTGTAGTGCTAAAGGTGGCCTTGATCTCTTGAGCCTTCTTTGTCTTTCTCTTGCTCTTTCGGATCAAGTTCTTTCTCTTGTACTTAGTCATCCTAAAAGCTTTACTCTCCTCAGAGGGATGATAACCCTTCTTAGAATGCTCTTCTTTACTCCTCTCAGAGCCATTCTCCATCATATCCTCTTCATCCTCTTCATTCAAAGGGTCTATGAGGGGAAACTCATCTTCACAAGTTCCATACCTAGGAGATCTTAAACTCTCTAGAAAAGTGTCCCATCTTGTTATAGTTGTAACACTTTACCTTGCTTTTATCCAGCCCAAACTTTCCACTAGCTGCATTGTTAGGAAACTTCTTCCTTGACCTCTTGTAGAACTTCTTGGCTCTGTGAGTGAGAAGAGCCATCTGCTGAACTATCTCCATATACTCTAGATCGTCTGGATGGATATAGTACAAATCTTTAAGGGTGAAGAGAAAGTTGCCTGTTGATTCATCAGTAGAAACAAAAGCATGAGAAGAATTTATCTCTTGGAAGGGACTTCCTTGAGTTTAGCTTATCCTTGGAGTCTCTAGGAAGGTGATGAATGAACCCTTTTGTGAGTTGTCAGGGTGGCATATGAGATGATGTTGAGGTTCTATGCTATCCCTTTCAGTCACATGAAGGGCTAAACCCATTTAACTGCTAGAGTTACCAGATGAGTTTGCATGTTCATCTTCATCAGGTATCCACTGAGAATACCATACAACTCAGTCAGAGTAAAAGTCTTAAGATTCTCAATCCTCTTGATAACAACATAGTAATATGTCCATTGTCTAGAAAGAGAGGACATGAACTTCCTCACAATGTCTCTGTTTTAAAGGTGAAGTTTTCAAACTGTTGCTTGAGAAGATCCTTCTTATTCTCCTTGGCTTCAGTAGAGCCTTCATACATAAGCTTTAGTGTTCCCCAAAGTTGCTTGGCGGTCTTAAACTTCTTGAAGCCTCTATAGATAGAGTTGGAAGAGCAGTTTGAAGGGTTGTCATGGCTTTTTGATCAATCTTTATTCTCTTCTTGTCTTCATCAGAGAAATCAACCACATCCTTTGGAATCATACCATCACCAGTAGCAGATGAGGTGCTTGGTATGTAAGGTCCTTCAACAATGGAGTCCCACATCCTAGAGTCTTGAGACTTGATAAAGCCTTCTATTCTTTGACACCAAGTATCAAAGTCTTCAGGAGTGATTAGTGGAGACTTTAACATAGTTTCAGTTTCCATATCAGCCTTAGTGATAGCTGCCATTTGAGTTGTGAAGTGTTTTGTGTGTGTGAGGGATCTTAAGATGGTGAGATCTTATATAAAGAGCTTTTCAGGCTCTAATACCAAATGCAAGACCATTAGAAGTGGGTTATGTACTTTTACAACACAACAACATAATTAAGGAGAGTTCTTTATAACACTTAACAGATCAAATACGGAACTGGTTGACTAAAGTAAGAGATGCTAAGAACACAAGTAAGTAAGAGACAAAACAAGATAGCAAACAACACAAGTATTTGGTTTTCATGAATGTTGTATATTGCTTCTCAAGTTCTATTACAAATTGTTACAAAGCATAATGGAAAGTTACAAGTACTTGAGATACATATACTACATCCAACAGTCGGCCATACTTTGAAATCCAGCTGGACACATAAGGCAAGACAACAAAATCTAATGTAGAGTCAAAAGGCAGATTGCCTTTTAACTTGTGACTATGACATGCCATAGCTCAAATCCTAATATATTACAAAAAGGATAAAGTACATAAAGTAGAAATCTCAAACTCAAGACCTCACTGTACAGTTTTCAAAAGCATGGAATTTTTCACCAACTTGTGAAAGTTGGTGAACCAAACGGAGTTGTAGTGGAAAGGTGGCCCAGCTTTATAGAAAAGTACATCAGATAATAACATGTACATAAAAGTTTTTGGAAGAAATCTATCTTCATAAACTGGCTTCGGAAGACTTTGTCTTTGAAGCTTCGGAAGACTTTTTCTTTGAAGCTTCGGAAGACTTTATATTTGGCTTCGAAAGATATTGTGCAAGATGTAAAACTTCCAAAGCATTTCTACTTCAATACTTTAGTGCATGCATACAGAGACACTTTGGATGCTTTGAATTATTTTTACTGCATCAGACTTATTGGAATCCTTACAATTTATAAGGACAGTGCTTCTTTTGAAAAGGATCTTTGTTGCTCTTATGGGATAATCAAGCAGAGTGTGTCATTTGTTCAATATATCATGTGGACAAGATAAGTTTGTTTGCCAAATGTCTGTGGGGACTGAGTCATTTAAGTCTTCTTTAGATGAACCAAAAACATGATAACAAAACTTGCAGTTCACTCATTGAAAAGAAGAAGGCATAGGTTTAAAATGACAAGTATATCATCAATCCCGCCAAACTTTGATTCTCCAGGAAATCTCACCAGCTTATCGTATCTCTATATCATTTTATTTTTCTTTACTTTCGTTTATTTATCTTTCGCTAAATTATTGTAAAATTTTGATTAGGTTTTGTGGGGCATTTTCTATTTGATTCTTTTTTTCTTTTTCTTAATTATTTCCTAAATAATATTATATTTAAAAGAAAAATATAAATTTTTTAAGTTTTTAAGTTTCGGCGAAAGTATACTTTCGTTGGTGGTTTCGCAGGGCGAAACTATAGATTCGCTGGCAATTGCACTCAGTTTTGAGCCATTCTGATCAAAACATGTACCGGGTGAAACTATAATTTCGATGTCAGTGAATAGCATAAGTATAGTTTCGCTTCCAGCAAAATTATGTGCTATATACTGCACTATGCGAAATTTAAAGCTCATTTTCGCATAATTGTAGTTTATTTGTCTGGGACCTCTTTCTATGAACTTCCCATACGATTTTGAGTTCTTGTTTGATTTCTTAGAGAGTGATGTTTATTTGAACATTAGGTGTGTGTTTCAAACCCTCTGTTGTAGTTTAATCTAGGTTTAAACATCTTTATAAGGACTAATTGGACTATAACTTTTTGATACCTTCAAAATTCATACCGCGAAAGTACTGATGCTCCAGTGAAATTGAATGAAAGTTTAATGGTTTTCAGCGAAACCGTGTTGTTATGTTGTCTAAGCGAACTTTACAGCTTCATGTGGCCGAAATTACAGTTTTGGCTTACCAAATCTACTTCTTCGGTCGGCCGAAACTACAATTTCTTCTCTGCCGAATCTACATTTTCGTTTGCCGAAACTACTGCTTCAGCCAATGAAACTAAAGTTTCGGCAAGAGAATTTAATTTGTTTTACTTTATCTTCATTCTTTTTAACTATTATTTTTTATTTTTCATTTTGAATCATCTTTCTAACGTGTTTCATCTTATCCTTTTCAGATAAATGGTTAATCTCAAGTTTGACGAGCAGAACAACATCACGGCTTTACTGGATTATACGAACTCAAAAGCAGCAGGATTCCGTGACTGTATTCGATGGCTCTAACACTCACCTGTTTCTTATGCAGTCTCTCATTGTCCTACTATTTATGACCTTCATATTCAAGATTTCTTGAAAACTATCAAGTATGATACGAGAGCAAATTCTCAAAGGATTGTTGCTAGAATGCTGGAGAATGATATTGTGATTACTGTGGAGATTATAACACGGGTTCTAAGACTTCAAGAAAACTGTGGAGATGAGGTTTTGCTATCTGATGAGGAGGTTTTTGAGGCCTTCCAGAGCATAGGATACTAGGGCCCTCCTTTCGGGACAAGGAAATATATCAAGAAGTCTTTTTTGTCTAAAGAGTGGAGATACATTGCTTATATTTTCATTGTGTGCTTAGATCCCCAAAAGGGTGGATCAGATGGGCTAAACCTGGATTGGGCCAAAGCCATGATTATCTTTTGTAAAGGGCAGAAGGTTAACACAGCCAAACTTATTTTTGACTGCATGGCCAAGAATGTTATGGCCTTATAGAAGGACAAGTGGTTATTGTATCCAAGGTTCCTCCATATGATGATATACGACTTGATATCGAACGTGCCTAGACACAGAAGGATTAAAAGGTTGGTTCAGATGAACACAAGGATATTCGTTGACTGCTTTGTTAAAAGGCATGATTTCGGTGGAAAGATTACATATTTGTGGGAAAATATGTATCCAGCTGAAAGGTGGAACTATATTAGGATGGTTATAGAGGCTGAAGATAAGCATGCGGAGGAGACGAGAGAGAAACAAGTTGAGTCTGTAAAGAAGAGGAAGAGATTTGCTAGACAGATTATGACTTTGAGGAGGATATTCATGAGGCAGTGTAGGAGGTGAGGGTTGAAAAGGAAAAACGGTCCAAGAAAAGAGTTGATCGGGGGGGACTGAAAGGAGAACTAAACATAAGCACCAGACTTCACTGAGCCCCATAGGAGAGATAAGAGAGGTAGCTTGGATGATGATATTATTATGAACCTCAACTCTTTTTGGCCAATGAGTTGAGGATGCTAAAGACTAAATTAACAAACCAAGAGTTGAGGGAGAAAAGGAAGGATGAGATGTTAGAAAGGATGTCTAAGATGCTAGTGGATCAACAAAATCTTATTAAAAGAATGTTGACTAAAGTTAATGAATTGAAGGTTTCAGTCACCCTGCCCAATCAGCTAAATCAATTTTAGTTAGATGATATGATTGATATTACAAAAAACCCGTTCCTGAATATGGGTACTTCTTCTAGGGCAGGAGATGGCACAAGTGGGGCAGCTGATGAGATAGCATGAGGATCTGGTGTTAGGAATAAGGAGGAAACTGAAAATGTGACTGGGAGGAAGGAGAATGAAAGGAATGTGAAGGAGGTGATCAAAGCTGGATTCATAGATTTGGGAATCAATGTAAATACAAATTTTGGAGGTGAGGAGGTTGTGAAAGAGTTGATTGAGAACGGTTTAATGGATGTAGATTATGACTCTAAACCGGAATATTATGAGGTTGATGAGCGACCATTGACTTATGTGTCCAAGAAGGGATCAGATGATGGTGATGTGTTTGAGCTTGCTAAGGACGAGTGTTTTGTTAGGGAGAAAGAGGCTGAGGAGATAACCCCTTTATCTGAAAATATTCATTGGCCGAGCAAAAAAGAGGCTGACAATAAGATAATTAGCTGGAAATATAACCCGGGCCTAAAAATGTTCATGATTAAGAAAAGAGGGGGGAGTATTACATACTTGCATAAAAGGAAGGCGTTTAACACCTTTCCTAAATGGAATCTAAGGAGGGTAGTAATGATTCCAATGATAGATTCCAATCTGAGTGAGTGAGCCAAGATGTTGGAGGAAGAGAGCAAGAAGGGGCTGAATGATAACTTTGAGGAATTTGGGTACATGAAAGCCAAGAGGAGGAGATCAAAGAAGGATAAAGACTAGGAGACCAGGAAAGGTCAGATTGTGCTGAAGATGAAGCCCCTTAAGACTGTGAGTTGAGTGAGGTTGCCTAATCCCCTCCCCCAATAGCTTTAGAGTTTCGAGAAATGGTTCTATGATAATAATATGGGGGAGGCGGTGATTAGGCAAAAGGATGGTGCTGAATACAGACTTTTTGATCCGATGGAGATATTTGCTTTTAGTAATGAGCATCTGTCTGTGTTATGTGAAAACCACATAAAGGCTAGGCAGAAGCTGAGACACGAAAAGAGGAAAGTTTGTTTCTGACGGTAGCCAATAGGTGTGAGGGGTTTGGGCAGAAGTAAGAGAGTTGGCCCAAAAAATTCGAGAGAAAGATGAGGTGAGAATGGTCGTGCAGGATTTGACCAGACAGTTTGAAAGGGAAAGTGCATATGGCGAAGAAGAGATTGCAACATGAGCCAAAGCTGAAAGCAAATCAAAGGCTAAAGAAGATACTAGAGTTGAGCAACAAATAAAGAATGATCAAGACGGTGAGTTCCAACCTAGGGGGAGTATTGACGATTTAGAATAGGTTGGACTCACCTTAGATTAGTTTTGTTTTTGTTTAATTGTAATAGGTTAAATTTTAGATTACTTTGTAATTTTTTTAGTTATGTGAGTTTTGCTGCCCAGTGAAACTATGAGTGAAACTATAGTTTCGCTCATAGTCAGCTGCCAGTTTCACCCGGCGAAAATGTTTTCACAGTGGGGCGAAACTGAGCTTGTGCATGATAATTTTGCTAACAGTGAAACTATCAACTCTATATATAGATTTTATTTCTTTCATTGTAGACATCCTTGCAATACCCTAATTCGTTTGATCATTGTTGCAAGTGTCATTTGTAAGTTAGAATTACTCTGAAATATCATTGAGCTTTTATTCTATTATGTGTATTGGATTTGATTTTCTTATTTTGAATACTTTTAGTTTATTCTTCATCATCAATTGCTTATAGTGTGTGTTTGTTATTTATATTAAATGAATCTATCAATCAATTGTACTGTGATTCGATCATTTTGGACCAACAAAAAATGTTTGGTAGGATAGTGGTTTAAATAAATTGTTTATGGTGTTAAATGCCGGTCAAAATTTTGAAGAACCCGCCCCTACCAAGGGCGCGGTCTCCTTGGTAAATGAGTTGTAAAGGGTGGCTCAGATGAATTGGTTAAGTAGATCGGATGGTTCTGGTGGATTGGAGAACCCGCTCTTGGTAAGGCCGTGGCCTCCTTGGCATACATTAAATCAGTCATAAAAGCATCACAAAAGAAAGGAATCGGAATTTATCGAGGTGAAAAATCCGCCCCTGCCAGGGGCAGGTATCCCTATTGTTAACTTCCGACAAGAGTTGTAAAGTTTTATGGGTTTTTGTTTTTCTCAGACCCAAGTGTGCGTACGTATATCAATTTGGCTCTAAGTTAGGCCCAGTTTCTTATAGCCCAGCTAGTTGCACTAATCATGTTTGGAAGTTTTTTGTTCTATTAAACTACATAGGATGAAGAGGATATCCCAATTCCAAATACAATATGTTTGATGTTTAAACAAATAGATCAATTATGTAAAGCTAACAAGATCTATTTATAATCTATAATATATAATTTATCACCTATAATAAAATACTAAATATGGGTACACATGGCGTATTTCTTGTATACCACATGTGCATTGACACATGTTACTACATCCTTCAATCTTGACTTACTATGAATTTGGAAACTATTAACTAATATCAATTACAATAAATATTATATTTATGATTAATTATTGCTTTTAATTTGTTACTTTTTATAAGAAATTGTTACTTATGTTAAAAATAATGATTAAGTTATTAATTTTAATATTACCGTTAACAAATTTTATTTTATTAAAATAAAAGTTTGTGATATTTTCTTTTGAAATAATATTTTTCTCTTAATTAATTTTAAAATTCATGACATTATTCATATATTTGATAATTTTATTTTAACAACATTTCATTGCTATAACTTTACTCATCCTTTATAACTTTAAATATCATTACATAAAGAAGTTTTGTCATGTTTATGAACA
>BJCM01065366.1:0-11589 GCA_018326385.1 Flaveria bidentis | reverse complement strand
AACATCAATCATGCGAATGAACCTCAATCGCACCTCATTCGGCCGTATGGCCTCCATTCGGTCGCATAGCCCTAGCTGATGCAGAATGCAGTTCATTTGAACCCAATCTGCCATTTTCGACCTCCAAGCTCATCCAAACCCATTCTAAGCCCAAATCAACCATCCTAAACCTTAGGAATGCATACCACAACACCATTTAAGCACACACAAGCTGAAAAGCAAGACCCAAACGAATCATACACGCACATACACATACCCAAACGGGTCAAACACACACATACTTCAAAAACCTGATTTCAGATGTGTTCCAGCCCTAAAACCATTCAAAAACGTGTAAAATAGGGGTCCTAGAACTCACACAAACAACCACAATGAGAAGAGCTTTGATTGGACCCGCTACACGACGATTTTGCTCTCTTGAATCAATCCGAACCAACCTTTTCTCTCTTTTCTCCTTTTTCTCTCTTCTCTTCCTCTATGTGGCAGAATTTTGGAGATGTGGGGAGGGTGTGGGCTGCCCTCCCCTCTTATTCTCCTTCTCTTCCGAAATTTCTCGTGTTTTGGCAAGTTTGGTCCCCCGACTTTGGACTTTATTTTTTTCTTCTTTCGTCGGCTTCAAAGAAAATATTCGGGTGTTACAACTCCACCCCCCCCTTATATAGGTTTCGTCCCCGAAACTTGTTATTCCTCGAACAAATATGGGTAATGCTGCTTCATTTCTTCTTCAGTCTCCCACGTTGACTCGGATCCCTTCCTGTGCTTCCACAGTACACGCACAAGAGGAACCACTTTATTTCTCATCCTCTTTTCTTTTCGATTGATGATTGCCACTGGTTTCTCCACATAATTGAGGCGTTCGTCTTCTTCGATATCCTCCGGTGGAACAATCATGTCTTCATCTGCCAAACACTTCCTTAGATGAGATACGTGGAATGTCAGGTGAATTCCACTCAACTCATCTGGTAACTCCAATCTATAGGCCACCTCTCCTACTCGAGCAATGATTCGGAAAGGGCCTATATACCTCAGGCTCAACTTGCCCCGCTTTCTGAACCGAATGATACCCTTCCACGGTGAGACCTTCAACATAACCCGGTCACCCACCTGGAACTCAATCGGTCTGCGTCGTTTATCGGCATACGACTTCTTTCTGTCTTTGGCTGCCTTCGTGAAGGCCTTGATCTTTTCAAGCTTCTCAGTCGTAGCCTCGATCACCTCGACACTCCCTAGTTCTTTTTGACCAATATCACCCCAACAAATGGGTGTTCTGCATCTCCTACCGTATAGCATCTCATAAGGTGGCATACCAATGTTGGCATGATAACCGTTGTTGTATGAGAATTCGGCTAACGGTAAGTGGTCATCCCAACTTCCCCCAAAATCAATAACACATGCTTGAAGCATGTCCTCCAATGTTTGAATGGTCCTTTCTGACTAACCATCAGTCTGGGGATGATAAGCCATGCTAATATGTAACCTCGTCCCCATAGCATTGTGGAATTTCTTCCACAATTTGGATGTAAACCGGGTGTCACGATCCGACACAATAATCACCGGCACACCATGGCGAGTTACAATTTCCTTGATGAACAGATCAGCCAACCTCTTAGATGAATATGTCTCACGGATCGGTAGGAAGTGAGCACTCTTCGTCAAGCGGTCAACAATCACCCATGTAGCATCATACACTTTTAGAGTACGCGGCAACTTCGTAATGAAATCCATGGTGATACGCTCCCACTTCCATTCCAGTATATCCAAAGCTTGGATCTTTCCATACGGCTTTTGATGCTCGGCCTTCACTTGTAAGCAAGTAAGGCACTTACTCACATACTCTACCACATCGCGCTTCATACCCGGCCACCAATAGTCTTTCTTCATGTCTTGGTACATCTTTGTGGCACCGGGATGAATAGAGTATCGAGTCTTGTGAGCTTCATCCATAATCTTCACCCGTAGATCTCCTAAACTAGGAATCCACGTCCTCCTGAATCGAGTTCTAACACCAAGCGTGTATTCACCCAATTCTGCGACCAGACCTCTCATTCTCTCCGAGTTAAGATGATCTTCTTTCAATGCCTCATCTTGGAACCCCCGGACTTGCTTCATCACATCCGAGGTCATGATCAATTGATATTCTTTCACCTGAATCGGCTCAGGTCTCTCTTTTTGGCTAAGGGCGTCCGCCACCACATTGGCCTTGCCCGGATGGTAGTGGATCTCATAGTCATAATCCTTTATAAGTTCCAACCACCATCTCTGCCTCATGTTTAGATCTTTTTGCTCAAAGAATTACTTCAAGCTCTTGTGGTCAGTGAAAATGGTGCACTTTGTCCCGTAAAGATAGTGCCTCCAAATCTTTGGTGCAAAGACCACGGCTGCTAGCTCTAAGTCATGAGTTGGGTAATTGACCTCATGAACCTTCAAATGTCAGGATGCATAGGCTATAACCTTCGCTCTCTGTATTAACACGCACCCCAACCCCGAGTAGGAATCATCAGAATAAACCACCAGATCTTCACTTCCATCGGGTAATGACAGAACAAGAGCTAGAGTCAATCTCGCCTTCAATTCTTCAAACGCCTTCTCTTGAGCTTGACCCCATACAAATTTCACATCTTTCCGGGTCAACTTGGTTGGTGGAGAAGCGATCTTGGAAAAGTCTTGGATGAATCTTCTGTAGTAGCCCACCAAACCCAAGAAACTACGAATCTCAGATGGCGTCTTTGGAGACTTCCATTGCATCACCGCCTCCACCTTTTCCGGGTCCACCATAATCCCATCAAGATTCACCACATGACCCAAGAATTGAACTTCGCGCAACCAGAACACGCATTCGGAGAATTTAGCGTACAACTTCTCCCTCCTCAACGTCTCCAAAACCTCCCGAATATGACTGGCATGCTCTATCTTGCTCTTAGAATAAATCAGGATATCATCAATAAACACAATCACTTATTTATCCAACATCGGCCAACACACACGGTTCATTAGATCCATAAAAGCAGCTAGCGCGTTGGTCAAACCAAATGACATAACGAGGAACTCATAGTAATCGCAACGCTTGCGAAAAGCTGTTTTAGGGATATCCTGCTCTTTCACATTCAACTGATGGTAGCCAGATCGAAGGTTGATCCTTGAAAACCAACTGGCACCTTGAAGCTGATCGAACAAATCATCTATTCTCGGTAAGGGGTATCGGTTCTTCACCGTCCACTTGTTCAGCTCGCGGTAGTCAATGCACATCCTCATACTACTGTCTTTCTTTTTCACAAACAGGACTGGAGCACCCCAAGGAGAGATACTCAGTCTAATGAACCCCTTATCAAGCAGCTCTTGCAATTGTTCCATCAACTCTTTCATCTCAAACAGAACCAACCGATACGGTGCCTTGGCAATAGGTTGGGCACCCGGTATCAGATCAAACTGAAACTCAATCTCTTTGTCAGGTGGCACTCCCAGTAAGTCTTCGGGGAACACGTCTGGAAAGTCACACACAACCGATACATCAGATAGTTGTGGTGTTGGCGTATCTACATCCTTTACATAAGCCAAGTAGGCACTGCATCCACGCCTCATACACTTTCCTGCACCGCCATTGAGATTACCTTCGGGATCGTCGTGACCCGATCCCTATAAACAGTTACCAAACTCCCATTAGGCACTGTCAAACGAATCATCTTCTTGCAACACACAATGTTCGCCTCGGAGTCCGCCAACCAATCCATCCCAAGAACCAAATCGAAACCACCTAAGGTCATCACGAACGGTCTAGCAGGAAACTTATGACCTTCTAGTTCCACATCACAGTTCTCTATCATCTCAGAAATCCTGGTAGACTTACCTATGGCAGTTTCTACTTCAAAGGGCGCATCAACACGTCTACTACTAACAGGCAGCTTAGCACATAAAGCAGCAGAAATAAAACTTTACTGGCACCCGAATCAAATAACACAGAAGCTAAAGTTTGGTTCACCAAAAACGTATTGGACACGACATCAGGGTCCGTCCTAGCTTCCTTCTGTATCATAGTGAATGCCCTGGTGCTTGCCCTTGGTCCTTCACCTCCGGTCTTCTTCGCCCCGGAACACTCAGCCCTCGGCTTCTTACAATCCTTACTTATGTGACCCTCTTCACCACAGTTAAAGCACTAGACCATACGACAGTCCCTTGCCATGTGCCCCGCCTTCCCACATTTAAAGCACAAGTTCGACCCAAACCTACACTCCCCACTATGCTCTCTCCCACACCTATCGCACTTCTTCATACCTGCCCCCAATGTGACCACACGGTGGTCGTCCACCCATGCCTTCTTCTTACCCGTCGAGGCATCACCCCAACCAAACCTCTTCCCCTGCCAGTTTCGATCACCTCCAATCTTCCTGCCACCTTCAACCACCACTACCACAACCCTCTCATCATACAATCTCCCTCCTAAATCCACCGCCGACCTAAACGTGCTCGGTCGGGCGGCGATCATGTGCCTGCGAATATATGCCGGCAAGCACTGAATATACCTCTTGATCTTTCGAGATAGAGGTGCCACCTGATCCGGCACCAGACGAGCCATCTCGTTGAACTTGGTAGTATACTGCTGATGTGTCATGGTTCCCGCCTCCAGCTGCAGGAACTCTCTTTCAACTTTATCCATTTCTCAATGAGGATAGAACTCCTCAATCACCAACTTCTTCAGTTCAGACCATCTCATCCTCCTGATTGCCCGACTACCCTCGACTTGGACTATGTTGTCCCACCAGCACAGAGCTGAGTCCATAAAAGAGTAGGTAGCGAACTTCACTTTCTGGTCCTCCTGGCACTCACTGATATCAAGAACAACCTCAATTTCCCTCACCCACCGATGAGCAGCAGCAGTAGTGTCGTTACCATCAAAAGTAGGGGGCTTGCATCACATAAATGCCCCGTAGTTACAACCATGTGCCGCCTCCGGCACAGGCTCTTCATCTTTCTCTTCATCATCAGATAGAACCGTTTCAGGCTCTGGATGTTCCCGTTCTCCCGAGGATCTATTCCTCTCTTTCCTTTCCCCTTCCCGTACCGCCTTGATAACCTCGGTCACTACAGATGGTAAGATCGTCTGCATGACCTGGTGAACTTCCTCAACCACAGCCTCTTTTACTAAGGCTCTCAAGTTGGCGCTCTCATCGCCACCCTCTGGATGAGGGGTCTCGGGTTCTTCATGAACCACCTTTTCCGTCCTGGGTCTTCCCCTCTTAGGTCGCGGCTCAGCACCAAGCCCATCATGACCACCACCATGAGAGGCTTTCGAAGATCTACCACCAGTCATTCACACGCACACTGAAAGATTCAAACACCAACACGATCATTCAAGGGAACAGCTCAGTTTATGTCAACTATAGTAAGTCCCTAATTACAGTGGCCAGTTGTGATTAGCCACTTACTTTACTCTTCATACCCCAAGCATTATCTGTCCTGACTACATCAGTATTTAAATATACATACAACACAGAACCACATACCATGTGCACATAATACTAGTTAATAATTAAAGAAAATACCTGATAACACGCAGCTACTCAGATTGGCATCCCTTCTCTTTCCGTCCCATTCTCATTTTAAGTTAAGGTTTATTTTGAAAATTTACCCATTTCATTTAAACTTTGGCTCTGATACCAACTTGTAAGGCCCTGTTCCCAGGACGCTTACAGCTGGTAAATCATTGCACATAAAACATATATTTTCATCATATTACCTGAAATGTTGCAGTGGAAACATTTAAACAAAACATTCAATTTCAATATAATAGCTTTTGCAAAATAATACATCGTAATTCAATTACAAAACCCAAGTTGCATTACATCACAAAAGCATTATAAACATGGAGCCATCCAAAAGAGCTGAGTAGCCACCTCGTGCCATCCTCAGCAACCATTACCTGCCAACTGGAAACACATAAAAGTCAGCGTTGCTGAGCGAGTTCTAGTTTTATAATAAAACATACTTTTCTTTCGTTAAAACCGTTCATTTCTTTCATGCGATCATACATCATATGTACACATAGATAATAGTTATTATCTTCATCGTTCATTAAAATCCGTTCATTCATTCATTCTTACTTTCATTCGTTCGTTCATCATTACATCTTTTCCTTTCGTCAACACCATGAACTTTACCCTTGATTCTCATGATACTAGGCCTAAGCCTATCATAGACCTTCATTCAAGGTGCAAGCACCTCTGGCCACAGTATCTAAGGTAAAGTTTAGGTATACCATTGTCATGTGCTATGCCCTTCATGCTCATGGTACTGAACCTAAGCCTATCATAGACCTTCATTCACGATGCGCATCACCTCTGGCCACAGTACCTAAGGCAAGAAACAATGGTTCCATACAAATGGTCAATCATAAAGAAAGACCCCGATGTGCATCCTCCTGGGGTAGCGAACCCGCACACTGTTGGGCTAACACCTTTTAATGGTGTGTCCCGACATACAATGCTTGCAAGACTTTTATTTCTTTTATCATTCATTAATGCATGCATTCATCATGTTCCTCTTTTCATTATCTTCCACTTTACGTTACATAATACTTCATTTCATTGATTAACATTCATCGTAAAGTCACGGAAAGATAAACATGCATCATAATAAGGAACATCAACATACACAGTCATCATCATACAGGGCAACATCATACATACATAACATACAACATTCATAAACATGCAACATCATCATCATGCCCAACATAACCTCTAAGGCCTCTATAGTCATCTTACATGAACTTACGGGAACTTCCACGTCAACACTTACATCTGCATTTCCCCCGAAAGTCGGTAATTAAACTATGTTTTCCCTCGAGTACAACAACCCTATTCGGGTGTATGGACACCCTTCAGTCGCATGGCCTCCAGGCGACTGAACATCATTCGAATGGACCAATGCGGATGAACACCTATGCGAATGAACACCAATCATGCGAATGGACCTCATGCGGATGAACACCTATGCGAATGAACACCCATGCGAATGACCTCATGCGGATGGACTCAATGTGGATGAGTCCTATGCGAATGGAACTAATGGGAATGGACCTCATGCGGATGAACACCCATGCGAATGGGCCCTTAGTCGCATGACTCCCCATGCGACTGGCCCCCAATCATACGAATGAACCCTCAATCATGAAAATGAACATCAATCATGCGAATGAACCTCAATCGCACCTCATTCGGCCGTATGGCCTCCATTCGGTCGCATAGCCCTAGCTGATGCAGAATGCAGTTCATTTGAACCCAATCTGCCATTTTCCACCTCCAAGCTCATCCAAACCCATTCTAAGCCCAAATTAACCATCCTAAACCTTAGGAATGCATACCACAACACCATTCAAGCACACACAAGCTGAAAATCAAGACCCAAATGAATCATACACGCACATAAGCATACCCAAACGGGTCAAACACACACGTACCTTAAAAACCCGATTTCAGATGTGTTCCAGCCCTAAAACCATTCAAAATGTGTAAAAGAGGGGTCCTAGAACTCACACAAACAACCACAACGAGAAGAGCTTTGATTGGACCCGCTACACGACGATTTTGCTCTCTTGAATCAACCCGAACCAACATTTTCTCTTTTTTCTTCCTTTTCTCTCTTCTCTTCCTTTATGTGGCAGAATTTTGGAGATGTGGGGAGGGTGTGGGCTGCCCTCCCCTCTTATTCTCCTTCTCTTCCGAACTTTCCCGTGTTTTGGCAAGTTTGGTCCCCCGACTTTGGACTTTATTTATTTTCTTCTTTCGTCGGTTTCCAAGAAAATATTCGGGTATTACACAGGTAAATCAACTAGAGACCACACTTTTTGCTTTCCAAACTGTTGAAGCTCTTCTTGCATAGCTTCAATCCAGCTATTTTCCTTTAAAGCTACATTTGGAGGAACTACTTGTGAAAAAAAAAACAAGTGAAAAGACAAACGTTGGCAGTACAACTTTGGCTTCTTGTAGTTCTTTTTGTAGGATCTCCAATGATATTGTTGACTGGATGAGACTTATGGATTCTTGTTGATGGAGTTGATTCAACTGGAATATATGATTCCAAGTTAGTCATTTCCATTGTTGCAGACTGATCCAAACTAAACTGAGAGTTTAGAAAGTAGTCAAACTGTTCAACATTTTGTGTTAAATGATCTTCCATAGGTTGAATATCAATAGCATCATGAGTGTCTTCCGTAGGAGCTGTAGGGGCTTCTCCGGAATCATTTTTCTCTTCCGTAGGAGTTACAGGAACTTCTCCGGATGATAAGTGGGGACTTGAAACATTTCTAATGTTTGTTACATTCACTTGAGAGCATGGACAGTTGCAGGGACAACATTCACATCTCCGGATGCACAGTGTATATCTGCAGATGTAGTGTCAGCATCTGCTGCTGAAGTGTTTCCATTTGAGGATGTGTGAATCCTTGGAGGATCAGCAGATAATGTCACTTCATTCATATTAGGTAGAAAAAATGGATAACATGTATCATCAGATCTTGCATTGTTCAAATAATCATAGTTAAATGACTCTATTAGAGCATCTATATCAAACAACCATGATGATCCTTTAACTGATTTAGTAAATATAGATTCATGAAAAGATACATTAGGAGTTTCTTCTACAATGTTATGTTGTGGAATATAGATTCTATAAGATTTAGATGTTGAAGAATATCCAACAAAGAAACCTTCATAGGCTTTTTCTAAAAAATTTCCCAATGATTCTTTTATGTTTAAAACTGATACATGACACCCGAAAACTCTAAGATATCCTATGTAAGGTTTTCTTTTAAATAAAAACTCATAACGATTTTTGTTATGTTCTTTGACAATTAATGTTCTATTTTGAACATTGCATGTAGTATTCACTGCCTCAGCCCAAAAGGTGATAGGCAATTGTGAGTAAGCTAGCATTATTCTAGATGCTTTAATAAGTGTTCTATTTCTTCTTTTAGCAACTCCATTCTGTTGTGGAGTTCTTAGTGCACTGAATTGCCTTGCAATACCTTTGGTCCTGCAAAAGGAATCCAAGTCAAAATTGACAAATTCAGTACCATTGTCACTCCTAAAAACTTTAACTTTTACATCAAGTTGATTCTCAATCTTGATGACAAAGTCCATTAATGTTTCTGATGTTTCACTCATTTGTTTTAAGAAAAAGACCCATGTAAATCTTATAAAATCATCAACTATCATCAAACAATATTGTCTCTTTCCAATGCTCATCACATTGGTAGGACCAAACAGATTCATGTGAAGTGGTGTAGTATTAGTATTGATAGTTTTGGATTTATGAGACACTCTATGTTGTTTTCCTTTGTAACAAGATGAACAATGAGTTGAGTAATGAAACTCTTTTTTGACAGTCCAATGACTAAGTCATTTTTCACCAATTTGTTCATGTTCTTCATGTTAGAATGGACAAGCCTTTTATGCCACAGTTGAGATTCATCACTTAGATAGGAGGCATGTTTCATGTCTTGTGAGTGAGGTGTTGTTCATGTCCAATACATAAGTGTTTCCTTTTCTTGATGCTTTAAAAAGGACCCAATCTTCTGGAACAAAAAAATCTGGCTTAAGAATGTAACAGTTAGAGTTATCAAACATTATGGTATAGCTGTGATCACAAATTTGAGACACACTCAGTAAATTATACTGTATCTTTTCACAATAGTTTACTTTATCAAACTTGAGCACACCATTTATGTTTGAAGTCATGGAGAAGTGAACAGTTTCCTGTCATATGCCTGGAACAACCACTATCAACATACCGCTTGTTGTCAGCTCTCCAAGATTGTTCTTGCATTCAGAAATAAATCAATTAGAATTGACAACCCAAGCCATTAAATCTTGGGTTTTCCAATAGTGTCTAAAATAGTTACTCCTTCATGAACAAGTCTTGAAGTTTCAATTTTAGTTTTGCTTGATTCATTCTGAGTTGTTTCAGGTGAGGATGATTCTGTTGAAGGAGATGTTGATGAACTAGGTTCTTGTTTCTCAATTTCTTATTTATGCAACCTATTTCTGTTGGTTTGAGGCTTTGATTTTGGTAATGAATCTAGATTATAAAATGTTTCACTATCTTTTGTTTTTGAATGAGGTATATGAATTCCCTTTTCAAAATTATCAAAGAATGCATCATCAGCCTTTGTTTCCTTTTCAGTCAAATCCACCCTTTTATGAGGTGTTTTTGATTGGTGGAAAGTTGTTCTTTTCTTCAAAGGATAAACATCAGTGGATGTCTTTTCCTTTGATTTTGGCTTTTGTTTATGTTCAGACTTCTTGATTTTTGAATCTTTTTCATAATCAGTAGATTGAGTGTCTGATTTAGATTTACCTGATTGATTCATTCTGTGTGCCGTTTGTCTTGTTCTTTTTGTTGAAATAACATTCCTGAGTTGAATGGTTATTTTTGTTGCAGATAGCATAGTGTTTGTTGAAGTAGCAGTCAGGTGTCATGTGATTGTTCATTTTACATCTCATTTGATTCTTTGTCAGAATCAAATAATTTCTTCTTATTTATCAACTTCTGCGGCTTTGCATCCTTTTTTAGCTTTGAAGTTGATTTTTTCTCTTCCAGCTTGTGGAGCTTAGGTTTGTTTGTTGCTGACTTCCTCTTCCGTAGATCATCTACTAAATCAGTATTAACTTTTACTGAAGAGGTTTTCTTCTTTCGTAGATCTTGTACTGAAGAAAGGTTCTTCTTCCGCTGATGATCAGCTGACAGTCTTTTTTTTTCCTTTTCCATGGATGATTTATGTCTTTCCTCAGTAGAGGCACACTTCTTATTCACTTTATTGGAAGATTTTTGTTGCTGATTTAGTTCTTGAAGACCTTCATTTAATTGAGCTATTCTCTTGTAGATGGTCTTCAGCATGTTTCTTTGTTTAGGAGGGTATGGCAGCTTTGTTTCTTCAACCACTTTTGGAATATTTGTTTCAAAAACAATATTCTTACCCTTGATTAGTAAATCATCATCATGTTCATTAGAATCATCCAAGTCATCACATTCATCAAAGTCAAATTTTGAATCCATTTGATTAATCTTGTCTGATTCAGAAGACTTAGTTTCATTCACCTCAGATTTATTATCAATGTTTTATTGATTAGAACTTGTTCCTATATTGGTGCTTGGCACAAAATGATTTGACAAGTTATTTGTCATTGATTCAGGCAACGGAACATAATTATTGTTAATAGGAGGTGCCACTATATTATATCCCAACCCATACCTATTCTTTGATTGAATATGAGAATTTAATAATTTCTCATACTGCTAAAATGAAAGTTGAAACTTTTGAAGTTTCACTTTAATTGATGCATGATCAGCCATGGATTTAGTTAAGGAAGTGGTCAGATGCTCAACTTGTGCTTTTAAACTATAATTTTCAAAAAAAATTGTATCTAAATCCTTTTGTAAAGAGTTAATTTTTATTTGATATAATTTATGTTCTCTTACATGAGATTCATTCAAAATCATTGTTTCTTTAACTTTATCAGCCAATTGTTGAGCATGGACTCTATATCTCTCTACTTCCTCAACACATATTGATGAACATAACCTGTCTCTTACCTC
>BJCM01065362.1:15319-20800 GCA_018326385.1 Flaveria bidentis | reverse complement strand
GGAAGAAGAGAGTGATGAGGAGCCTCTCACGAGGATTGTGGGCAGCCGGGTGGTTGCCACAGAGAGAGGTTTGAGGGCGGTTGGTAGACGCCCAGGGGAGTCCGGGGATGCTACTGCTGATACAGATCCCATATATGCCCCGAACCCGCCCAACAGCCAAGGGGGAGCCTCTGTGCCTCGAGGCTCAAGGAAGAAGACGATGGCACACCCCTACAGAAAGAAGGGGAAGAGGCTGAAGTTCACTCTGACATCATCCACTACCACATCCACTACCTCAGCCACACCTTCCACCACTACCTCCACCACAACTACTACACCACCTGCCACCACCTCTACGACCTCACACACCACTATCACACTCACTCCATCACTTATCCACATCCAATCCACCTCTACTACCACTCATCCACCACCACCTTCATCTATACCACCCCTAATCTTCACTCATCCACCACCACCTAAATCTATACCACCCCCAATCTTCACTACTACCACCACCACCACCTCTAGCCATCAAGTAGGACTGTCATCTTACTCCTCCTTTCCATCTGGATCATCTCTACTTCCCAGTGGGGTAGAGGAACAACTCTCAGCACTGAACCATATGGTGCTGAAGCTGTTAGTAGTTGATGATGAGAAGACTGCCCAGATTCATGAGCTAGTAGAGCATACTGCTGCACAATCTCAGCAGATATCTCAGCAGGCTCAATTGATTGAGCAGCATGCACAACAGATGGCTGCCTAGAGCTCAGAGATGTCCCAACTCCAGGAGCAACATGTCCATTCAGCAAAACGGAAAGAGGAGTTGGAGGTGACTAACAGGACCATCATGCTGAGGCTCAAAGGATCAAAGGATGAGCCAATAAAGATCAAAGAAGGAGATGGAGATGATGGTGATGATGATGACAGTGATGTTGATGTTGATGAAGATGATGATCAAGGGGATGATAGTAATGCAGGTGATGATGTTGATGATGATGATGATGATGATGATACATCTGTTGCGGGTGCCACACCTGCAAGTGAAAGGAGGACCAAGAAAGCTCAAGACCAAGGTGCCTTTACATCAGCCCCGTCAGCAGAGGAACACAACTTAGTCATTTATGTTATTTAAAATCATGTGTAATTGAATATTGTATCAAACTAATGTATATAATGTTTATATTTGGTTAATGTGTTTCTGGTTTGATTATTGACTAATAGTTGATGTGTTACATGTTTTAAATCAAGCAGATACAAATTATCAAAGAGATGAATTCGATGTTGCTCCCCTTCAGCAAGTCAAGACTCAACTAACAATGATCCTTGATCTGCAAGTGATTGTCAGGAGATCAGTGAGTTACACCCCTGAAGAGGGGGAAATAATTCATGATCTTACTGATGAGCAACTGGCCGAAATATTCAAGCTCAATCCTGATGAGATTGTCAAGGACACTCCAACCTTTGAAGTAACCAGTGACGATGAGCTGAATGACATAGATGAGATCGAGATCGAGGACGTCACTGCGGAGAATTATCCAAAGTATGCTGACAAAGAGGGAAATGTGGTCCCCAATCTGGGTGATACCTTGGTCAGTGATACATTTGAGATACTGGATCAGATGGAGCAAGAGTCCGAGAAGATTGAGAAACAAGCCCAAGCCTTAGACGCCGATGTCAATATCAGATAGGCTGAATGGGCTGCATGTTTTGAGATCTGAGCCCAACGCGCTGCTCCAAAACCGAATGTCTACACCAAGCTCTACAAAGTGAAGAAGCATCACAAGGTGTCAGGCAAGATTATCGCATGGGCCCATTTTGAGGATCCGAATGTTTATGCGATAAAGAGAGAGAATGGTATTGAATACTTTAGATTCCCACACGATCTAAAGACTCTACCTGGTTTTGAGCTCAACCAGCTGGCCAAACTAAAGCTGTTATATGCTGACCCAAGAAAGATGTTTGGCTGGTTTGAGGCTGCTTTGAAGAGAGAGTACCACACCAGGTGGGTCAACTTCAAACCTCAACAACCTATGAGGTATATCAGACGGTCTGAAGTTGATTCCATAACTGGAAAGCCAAAGATAATGCTGAAGTGGAATCCTCCGCGCACGATGTCAAGAATCCTTCTAAGTGAAATGCCACAGGACTTCACTCCACATTTTAAGTGGTGGTACTATGATTGGAGAATAGGTGAAACAGTCATAGTTCTGAATAGAGAGGGCAGAATTGATACTATCAGGGTATTTGACCCATTATGGCTTACCAACTTGTCAGCTGCTGATGTCTACACTCTCTAAAAGTGGCCACTGTTCTATGACACGTAGGATATTGTACAATCCCTCTAATTCCAAAACATGATTAGACTCTGCTTTGCATTTGAAATACATGCAGGAGTCACAAGAGAGAAGAAGTACAAGAAATATGAGGATCTTATGAAGAATGTAAGACAATAGATGAATCTAGGTCCAAGGGGGAGTTTGTTGATACATGTGTACCTAGTTTCTGAACTTAATGTATTATGTCTTTATTGTCTTACACATATGTAATAGATTGGGTACTTAATGAAATACAATGTTTGGTTGTACCTATAATGTTTATTATTTCATTAATTAGTTGTTTAACGCTTATTGAACTGACTATATAGGTTTGTGGTTGTTTGAACTAATATCAGTAATGTAATGATAATTAGTACATTCAAACTTAGTAATATGAAGTTCTCATGCGAATGGACCATGCTAATAGACCATACGCATGAACAACTTCATGCGAATGACTCAATCGTATAACTGAACCAGGAGACTGGATCAGTCGTATGATTGTAACAAGAGATTGACTCAGTCGCACGACTGAACACTCAGTCGTGCGAATGGATCAACCGCATGGCTCAATCACATGATTGAACCATGCTAATGGTTCAGTCGACCGAATGAGAAACCCTAACCTATAAATACCACTTAATTCATGGAAAAACAAAAGAATTAATAACATTTCGACTCCAGGCATACCCTAGCCATCCAGAGACCCCTAAGAACCTGTTCCAAGTTCATAGATCATACTAGATCGATTCCAAATCGTTCTTAACGTTTAGATTCATTTCATAATTGTTTCTACGTGCGTTCCCACTGATTGGATCGCCAATCAAATAGGATTCCGCACTACATGATTCAGTATACACGTCAATTAGTTAGTATTTCATTCAATACACGATCCTAACAGACATGCCATAGCTCACATAATTATCTATTACAAAAAGGATAAAGTACATGAAGTAGATAGTTACAGACTCAAGACCTTAATGTACAGTTACCAAAAGCATGGACCTTTTCCCTAACTCATGTAAGTTGGTGACTTGCAGAGATGCAGTGGAAAGGTGTCCAGCTTTATGGAATAGTACATCAGATAAAGCATGTGTCAAAAGTCTTTGGAAGAAATCTGTCTTCATAAGTTGAAGCTTTGGAAGACTTTGTCTCTGAGGCTTTCGAAGACTTCATATTTGGCTTCAGAAGATATTGGTCTTGGCTTTGGAAGATTTCAAACTTAGAGTATTTTCTGTTGCATGTGTGAAACTTCCTAAGCATTCTTCCTCATTGCACTTGTGCAGCATGCAGGATAGACTTAGGATGTTTAGGTTGCATCAGCCTCTTCATTAATCTCTGCACTCTTACTCTCATAGAGGTGTATGGTATGTTTAGTGGCTACCAGATGGAGATGAATATGCATAACCCATCAAGTAGCACTTCTAGCAATTAATAGAGTTCTACTACTTTGACAACTCACAAAATGGTCCTTTCATCACTTTTCTTGAGACGCCAAGGGAGAGCTACATCCAAGAAGTCTCATTCCAAGAGACAAGCTAAACTCAAGCCTTTGTGTATGCTGATGAAAGTTGTGGAAACTTTTTTTCACTCTTGAAAACTTGGATTGTATATATCTAGATGACTTGGAATACATGGAGATAGTCCAGTAAATGATTATTTTCTCAGCAATGTATCTGGTGAAATTCTCTTGAAAACTTGGATTGTAAAAAGTTCTACAAGAGAACATAAAGAAATTTTCTCAGCAATATATCCGGTGGAAAGTTTAGACTGGATAAAAGGAAAGTGAAGCATTACAACTGTAACCAAATGGCACACTTTGCTAAAGAGTGCAAGGCACCAAGTACTAATGTTGGTCAAGCACAATCCAGGCCTAACTACACTGATTCTACTCCTATATTTGAGAAGCCAAGCCAACTAAAACAACAAGTTATTGTTGTTGTTGAAGAGAGAGGTTTTAACTAGAGCTTTTAGGTAAAAGATGTTTCTCCCTACCAAGCACGGATGGTGGACCACGAATAAGCCAAGGTATTAGAACATCTATGTACACTTGAATATATTGCTAAAGCAAATATGTATAGGTCATATAATCTGGACGTAAGATCTAACCTTGAGTCCTTAAATATTTTAAATGTTGATTTCAAAAGAGCTAAAAATAATTATAACCTTAGAATAAAAGATTTAGAGAAAATAATTTCAACTCTTAAGCTTGAGCACACAAATTAGAGGACTCAAATCAAAGATCTCATTACCAAGTTAACTAAATGTCAGGCTGGACTTGTGATTAGCAAAGCCAGGGTAGAAAAGTTTGTTCTTGAAGAGGAAAACTTCAAGAACATCATATCTTCATCCTTGCATGCAAAGTTTTTTTTATCAAAAAAGGCAAGTATTGGGTTCAAGTGAGATAGCTACTCTACACATATTACTATCTATAAGACCTCCAAGGTGTGTAACTTTTCAAGATAAGTTGACTCTCATAAACCCCATTCAAGAAAAGGATGAATATAAAAAGAACATAGTGATGGATGAATTTGAAGTGAGTGAAAAAGATCATCCTAACAAGGATAACCAAGTTTTCAAGAAAAAACTTGAGCAATGAAATCAAGACCACCTTCAACTCCAAGCAAAAACATATATTTATCTCTACCGGATTTGAAGTGGTAAATACTAAAAACTTAACTATGGACTCTAGTACCGAGAGTTTTAGTTTGTGTCCAAATCATCCTAGTAAAGAGAAGAAGGTTGACCAAATGTTCACTACTGCCGCACAACATGAACCATCTAGTTTCAATAGCAAGGCCCACCCTAAGGAACATGTTGCATGATCTTTGAAAATGAAAAATGAAGTGGAAAAAGATCAAGCTCAACCTACTGGTCAGAAAAAAATCTCAGAAGTATACCAACTGACTGCATTATGTGTGGAGGTATCACTCACTTTGCAAAGGATTGCATCTACAATCCCAAAGGTACCATACATATAACCAAGAAGAAAACATTTGAGAAAAATAAGAAAATGATAGCTTCGAAGAAACTCTCTTCCTTTCAGAAACTACAAAGTAAAGAAGAAAATAGGTGAAAAGTTATCTTCTAAATAAAATTTTTTATTAGAAGAAATGAATGCTTGCAAAGTACTAAATTCTACTACAGTGGATGCATAAGCTTCCGAAGGTCTATTCTCCAAAAC
>BJCM01065362.1:0-10299 GCA_018326385.1 Flaveria bidentis | reverse complement strand
TGTGTGTGTGTATATTCCTTCAACGGTTTCCCCTTTTTGTCCTTTCTTTTCATATGCAAAAGTTCAAAACCTAAATTCACCTATAAACCAACTTTGTTCTTAGCTTTCTTCAACTCAAATCATTCCAAAATGGCTAACCCTGAACCCCAAAACCAACTAGGTTTTTCCATGCATCTACACAGGCAACATAATCAAGTTGCTTTGTTGTCATCTAAGAAAGATTTAGGTTTTTCGGATGTTTGCCACTACCTTTCTCAACCAAACTAACTGACCGCTCTCATAATAGACCTTGCACTGCATGAATAAAAACTTTTAGAGTCATGGGGTACCTACTAAGAGGTTATCTTAGACGGTGAGAAAGCATTATCTTCCATAGTGTAGGGGAGGACAAATTTTATCACCCCAATCATAATCAACACTCATCTAAGGCTGGATGATGAATAATGCAAGTTGTCCTTCCAAAAATCTATTGTTAATAACTCAGTTCGGCAGATGGGCTATGAAGAGGACTAATCTGTCAGAACTTTTAAGAAGGGTAAGGTTTCCGCTTAGTGAAAGTAACTAATCCATGTTGTAATCCACTTTTTATCCAACAAACAATAACTTTAGGACCATATTACCGAGGACTTATCCTATATAGTACATTGGATGGTTTAAGGCATAGTTTGTCTGTACAAACTTGCTTGCTAACTTGGACTTCTTATAGTACTATATGTTCCCTAGATATTTTCAACACATTATTAACTATGAACAGGACTCACAGTTAAAAGGCAAGTTAACTGGGAGACCTAGGCAAACTCAACCAGGTCCACAAGAACTTGTCGATATGGTGTACCTAACCCTTATCTCCCTTGTGTGCAATAGGGTGGTACTACTAAAAATAGAGAGAAAGTCCTACCAACAATCATAGAACATTGGAGTTTTGCCTAGACTATGGATGTTGATACATCATGTTCCTAGTTTATGTTCTTAAATGTAAAAGTCTTTTGTTTCTTACACATATGTAATATGACTACTTAATGAAATATGATATGCATCTTGATGTTTATTTGTCTTTGAGTATTTCATATTATTATTGTATTTAGTATAATTCATATGTAAGAAAATCATATATAGGTTTGAGGTTGTTGTACATAGTTATAAGTCAATAATTTTTGAGAAATGTGTTCAACTTAATCGGGTGGTTATTTATGCTAATGGACCATAGGCATGAATGAATCATACTTATGGACCAGTCGCACGACTAAACCAGGAGACTGGATCAGTCGTATGACTGAGACATAAGGTTAATTCAATCGCATGACTGAACCTTCAGTCATGCGTATGAATCAACCGCATGAGTTTGTCTCACGACTGAACTATGCTAATAGTTTAGTAGTACGAATGAAACTAAAAACCTATAAATACCATATAATTCGTGGAAACACGAGAGACTTCGAATATTCACAAACCCTAGCCGTCTAGAGCACCCTAAGTAGCCTATCAAACTTCATAGTTCATTCCTGATCAATTTCTACTAAATTCTTAACATTTGTTTCATCGTTAGATCGATCAAGTGGTCGTTCTCACTGATTGGATCGCCTATCAAATAGGATTCCGCACTATTTGATCTGGTCTCATGCAGAATCTGTCAGTACTCCGTACGAAAACGGTCCAAACAATGGATATAGAGCATTCACCACCCTTACTTGTAGTTGTCCATACTCAATAACATGCTCAGGATCACATTGATATGGATGCCTTGATCCAAAGTTTATTTGAGTAGGGCATACCAAGGGCTATGTCTACCCCATCCTACCATGTGAAAATTCAATAGTGGGATAGAGGTATTATACTGATAGAAAAACCCTGATACTCTCTAGATTTTAGGGATAATAAGAAGTCTTCAACTTTCAAAACATGAGATACTATGAGAGCATTTATTTAGTTGACCTACCATTTGTCAAACCAAGTTAAAATAGTCAAGCTGCAAGGTTAGCTGAAAGGATTCAAGATATGGTGCCTGAAGAGATAAAAAATAGAACCAAGTTATATAGATAGAGGCTAACTAGAAAGACTGTTGGTCAACTGGATGCTGAAGTGGACCCTAAGATTAGCTTCGAAGGGGAAACCTTAGCTGAAGACCTAGTATTTGAACCTATGAACCTTGAGATAGGATTTGATTCAACACCTAGTACCTTCAGTGAGGCACTAGCTCGTAAAGGTGTCTCACAACACCTGTCTAGCTAGAGCTTAAGTGCTACACCAAGCAATGAATTCCAAAGCTTTCTCCACCCTGAGTCACACTGGCCAATGACTAATAAAGGGAAGAGTAAGATTACGTATGAAGAGATTCAGACTGAGAAGATAGAAAGTAAAAGGAATGCAAGGGGAGAGAGTTCAAGTGACATCCCTGACTTTATGAAAGTGGCAATCAGAGCTGCCCCAGGCCAAACACTTAAGAAGATAAGTTGAGGGCAACTAGATTGAACTATCTAGGATCTAGTAACAACAATATTACTGAAACTCATTTCTCTTCCCTTAGAATAATTAAATGAACTATTAGATTGAACTATTTAGGGCCAAACACTCAAGAAGATAAGTTGAGGGCAACTAGATTCAAAGTATGGCCGGTTGTAGAATGTAGTATTAAGTATCTCAAGTACTTGTTATATCATTTTAAGCTTCATAACACTTTGTAAGAACTTGAGGAGCAATATACATCATTCTTGTAAACCATATTATAGTGTTCTTGTTCATGTTCTTTTCTGTTCTTTACTTGTATTCTTTGTTTCATCATAAGTTGTTTACATATTTGATTTGGTAAGTGTTCTAACTCTCCTAACATTGTGAAACTATTACATTTACCCTCTTTATCGACCCTACATACATATCATCAATGAAACCATATTAAGAAGGGTTTGATTTTTTTCTCTCGTTCATGCTAAATAGTTAGGGTGTGTCGTGTGGAAGAACTGTTAACTAATTCCATACTTCTTAATATGATTAGTGAACTCTTGACTTAGATATTCTCCACCTTGATCATATTAAAGTACCTTGACAATCTTACCAAGTTGGTTTTCTACTTTGTTTTGAAACTCTTCGAAATTTTCAAACATCTCATGTCGATACTTGATAAAGTAGAAGTAAATGTATCGAATATAATCGTTAGTAAACATAACAAAGTATCTTTTATGATTTTTATTACATGGTTCATAAAGGTCCACATACATCAAAATGTATGAGTGCTAATATATCCTCGGCTCGTTCACCTACATGGATGAAATGATCTTTTATGAGTTCACCAACTAAGTACAATTCACATTATTTAAAGGATTCATATCTTGTGGATTTAAGATTCCCTTTGTACTGAAGTCTTTTCACATGGGCTCTGCTTATGTCACCAAGTCTACACTGCCATAGAAATGTATCACTAATGCTAGATTTGATACATTTAGAAAGATTATATATCTTATTGTCTATTTGAACATCAAACTCATAAACACCATTTTAATATTTAGCCTTTAAGTAAAGGACATCAATTAAGTAGGTAGAAATAAAAGCATCAATAAAAACATACTTGAATTCTTGCTCAAATAATAAAGAAAATAATATTGTTTATAGTCAAACCAGAAGCAAAGTTCTATAACATAAATGAGAATAGCTGAAGAAGTGCCCAAACCACTAGCCTTCATGGCCCTCATCTTGGCTAGATAATCAAGAAAACTTACATTTCCAATGCCTCATCTTATTGCATTTAAAGAAATGACCCTCCTAAGTAGTGGGTGCTGCTTTGTTTTTAGCCACCAGTTTGTTATTAGTGTCAGACTTGGCAACAAGAACTTTATTCTTACCCTTGTTCTTAAAAGTCTTTTTCTTGGGGTTTGGCTTGCTAACACTAATAGGTCTTATCATCAACATTTGGCAGGCTTTACCTGGTATTGTTGTGTAGTATTTTTGAGCATACTATGTAGTTTAGCTACAATCTTAACCAAAGTATATTTATATAGAAGTTCATTACGAATTGGTCATGATAACTAAGTCAGGAGTTCTATATGAAGTCTGATGTCATTTTATCCTTCATAAGATAACCATGTTTGGCCATTTGGTTGATGTACCCCTTCAATTTCAGCACATTAACACTAACAGGCAAGCCTTCTTGCATTTTGTAGAACTTTATTTGTCTTATTGTACCATAGCATTCTTGTTAGGCCTATTGACGAAACATGCCCTTAAGTTGCTCAATCATGTCAAATGCAGTTATGTCCTCTATGTTCTTATCGAGCTTAGAGGACATGGTGCCTAGCATAAGGCAGACTACCTCATCAAAATCCTACTCAAAATTTTCTCATGTCATATGGGTAGCACACATATTGTTTTCAGGCTTGTTAGAAAACATAGAGCTTTGTAGTATCTTGATAACAATTATTAGATTGTCGTATCATGCAAAAAGTTAGTGTTATCAAGTTTTTTTCTCAAGAACAGACTTGAGAATAAATGAGTTAGTAGTTTCAAAAAACATGCGTTTAAATAAACAAAAATAGATATAATAAGTATTTATATGTAATATTTTTTTATTTTAGTTAATGGTCTACTAATAGTAATTAAGGTAAGGAATGAGAATCTAGCTCAATCAGTTACTAAAAACACTTGGATCACACAACATTAGTAAGTAATTAGGTAGACTTACAATAATGTCAATTGTGAAAGTTATACGACTCTCGGGTATGAGGCTACAATGACATATTTTGTCAATGTAGTGATACTTCTAGCATCATCTATGACCACTTTTCTCTCTAGACAGCCATGACACGTAACAAGAGAGAAAATTAATAGTCATTTTAAAGCAAGTACATGTAGAAGAGCCAAATGTGTCTATAAAACTCTTGTACCTCAATATACAAAACTACACATCAAGTGTGTTATTGTGGCTACAAACACTGTTGTATCGCTTAATGTTCCAAGTGTTTTTTATAATAGGGTGGCATAGACTATTAGTTTTTTATATCTGATGTAATTTTAGTGTTTACCAAATAGGGTGGAACAAAACAAATGAAAATATCATACGTGCTTTATAAAAGCCAAGTTTTACAATATTTTGCTTGTGATAATGATTGACGAAAGATTCCATCTCTTAGGATGCTAGATTATAATACCTTATTAAAACTAAGTTTATCATGAGATAGATATTTAATTTTATGTTAATATTTTTTAAAATAAAAAGTTTCAAGTTTTGATATCTAAATTAATTTTAAATTTAAAAACTTATTTGGTTATCCGAATAAAACAAGCTATTTGTTCTAATGATTTAACATGTAACAAAAATAAGTTTACAATATGTAAATTATTTTGATTGGGAAAAAATATTTATTACATTGGTATTAGGTTGACATGTTATAAAAATTATAAGATAAAGGAAACCTTACTAGTTAAGTAAATATATAAATCTAGTGATCATGTTCGTTTGATCTCGCTAGAGCCAAATAGCATGATTAAACTGGGTCAAAAGGTCAAACATATAAACAGCCATATTTTTAATAATTTAAGCAAGAAATGTTTTTACAAATGTTATTTCTAAGGAAATAATTTTTAAAAAAATTAGAAAAAATTGCAGAACATCAAACTTTTTTAAATATACAAATATTATAATTGATGTTTTTAAAAAGTAAAACTTTTATAAACAAAAAATAGTTAAGATTAAAAGTTATAAGAAGAAAGTTTTTAAGTATAACATTTATTAAAACGTCAGTTTTGAAATAAATTTTTTATTTAATTTATTATAAAAAAGATTTCAATCATATTTTATTTTAGAATATTAATTTGTAATTAATGACTTTTATTCTATTTAATATTTTTTATTCAACCCACGTAATATACGTGTTTACTAAAACTATTATAGATAATTTTTAACCTGTTTTTGAGATAATTATACCTTGTGATTAATAATTTATTAGTTTGAGACCCCTAGGTTCAAAAATGAGAGCTAGAACACGATCACGTATAAGAACGAATCAAGCGGCCTGTTGATACATATGTACCTAGTTTAGGAGCTTAATGTAAAATGTCTTGCATGTCTTACTTATATGTAATTGAATGGGTATGAATGAAATACAATGTGTAGTTGATGCTTATAATGTTTAGTATTTCATTGTTTATTGTGTATTGAACTAACTATATAGGTTTGTGGTTGTTTACATAGTTCTTAGTCAATAATGATTGAGAAACATGTTTAAACTTAATCATTTGAAGTTCTTATGCGAATGGACCATGCTAATGGACCCTACGCATGAATATTTCATGCTAATGGACCAGTCGCACGACTAAACCAAGAGACTGGATCAGTCGCACGATTGGGACATAAGATTGACTCAGTCGCACGACTGGACCTTCAGTCGTGCGGATGGATCAACCGCATGCTTCAGTCGCATGACTGAACCATGCTAATGGTTCAGTCGTACGAATGGAAAACCCTAACCTATAAATACCACTTAATTCATGAAAAAACGTAACAATTCGAATACCTACGCACATAATCGTACCCTAGCCGTCCAAACACTCAAGAACACCTGTTCCAAGTTCATAGATCACATTTAATCATCTTGCAATCGTTCTTAACGTTTTGATTCATTATTAGATTGATTATACTTGCGTTCTCAATGATTGGATCGCCAATCAAATAGGTTTCTGCACTATTTGGTTTGGTATACACGTAAATCAGTTAGTACTCCGTACCTAAACGGTCCTAACAAGTGATATCAGAGCTTTGGCTCTTGATTTTCGTGTGATTCAATCGATTTTGATATAAAAATCGCATTTTTCACTCAAAAACTCAATCTTTTTGTGTCAAATAGTGTTTTTGACGTCTCCAGGTCAAAAAGTTAATGTTTTCCGGCATACGGAAATTAGGGTTCATGAAAAATTCGTGTCGTGTTTTTGGGTCAAAGTACCTAAAACCCTCGAATTTTCAAAAACCAACAACTTCAGTCGCACGATTGACTCAATCGCACGACTGAACTCATACGCACCTCCCATACACACCATTGCACTCAGTCGTTCATCTATTCGTACGACTGAGCACCCTATTCGCATTGTTCATCTTTACCTGTCCAATCGCACGATTAAGCCATCCGCATTTGTTCATTCGCACGATTGAGCCATCCGCATTTGTTCAATCGCACGTTTGAGCCATCCACATTGTTCAATTGCACGAATTGCCCAATCGCATACTTTCATATGCACCGGTAAAATAGTTTTGTTCTAAAAGTCAAAGTAAATAGAGATGGAAGATGAATACTCAGCGTTCACAGGAGGTAGGGATTCACGGATCCAAAATCTATTACTTTTGGAAAATGAAGTTGGGAATCATAATAAGCCCCGTAAGCTTATAACGTCAGATGATTACCCACAACGGAAGCAAAGGTTCGAGATATATTGAAACGGAGTAGATACTAATCTGTGGGAATCAATAGAGATAGGGTACAACATGCCGGTTGGTGCTGATGGAGTTAAACATACCTTAGGTGGCATGACTGATAGCCAAAAGGTAAAGTACAATGCAGAGAAAAAGGTGTATGCTCTGCTAACTCAGTCAATTCCTAAGGATATATTCCATCAATTTTATGAGAACAAGCAAGCAAAGAAGCTATGGGATGGTTTGGAAAAACAGTATGAAGGGAATGCATTATTAAAAGCTCTAAAAGCTAAAGCTTTGAAAAAGGAGTTTGATAACTTCTCATCGATGGGGAAGGAGAGCTTGGATGACGTCATCGACCGTTTCTACCACTTGATGAGTGAGCTGCACACTCATGGAGTTACTACATCCATAGAAGACAAGATGTCGAATTTTGCAGATGGATTGCCAGAAAAGTGGGTCTTATTTGTGTCAAATCTTAGATAGAATGATATGCTGGCAAAGTTGGATATCAATGATTTCATTCTGAAGCTGAGAGAGAAAGAGTTGAGGATGAAGTACAGGTCTCAAAAGGCATCATATGATCAGAACCCGTCACTTTACAACTCAACTCCTCAAGAAAAATCGTCTGGAGCACCACTTCAAAGGACATTCATGTCGAGTTCAGCCGCTCCGTCTCAAGCCACTACTTCAGGATCTGACTAGTCAGGGTCTTCATGCACCCAAATACATAGCACCTGAAGCCAATGCTACCAGATTGAAGACCGGGAATCTCGGTAATATGACTGTAGAGGTAGCAAAGGAGCACATGGATCTCCTAGAAGCTGTCGTTCACTCCTATGACAGTCTAGTTGCAGGGAAGATTGGAAACCGCCATTTGGCAGATAAAGACTACGAGCAAGTAGATGAGACTTAGCTAGAAAGAATGGATATCATGTGGGCATTGGCAAGTGCTGTTCGGAGGGCAAAGAAGTTTGTTACGAAGACAAGACAAAACTTGATTCCCACAAAGGATACAACCTTTGGTTTTGACAAAACCAAAGTAACCTTTTTTAACTGTGGAGAGAAGGGGCATTTCAAGCGTGAGTGTGTGAAGCCCAAGAAAACAGGTAATGGTAATCCGTTTTCATCCTTCAATCGTCAAGATAAACCCACAAGTAGTCCTGCATCATCAAGCAAGGATCTAAAATCCTTGAAAGCTCAAGATGACGAAGGGCAAGATTGGACCTTTCGTTTTGTGTCTCCGGGAGAATCCAACATTGCATCCGTTGAGGGTTTGGATGACGACTCTGCAAGCGGAGGTGATATAGCAGTGGAACTCACGATGTTGAATATTGAAGAAACTGCAAATGTGGTCAATCACCTGAATGAAGAAGGTCAAAGTTCAACATTTTCAAAATCACCTGCACCAGAAAAGTCAAACTCTACTATGATGACTGATTCGATAGAACCTTCTCATGTAGGTTCCACAGCCCAACTTTTCAAAAATCATGCTTGTTCTGATTGTAATAAATTTTGGGAAAGCATAGATTTGAAATTTTCTAGGTTATTAGATCACAATGATAGCTTATTAAAGGACTTGCAACTGTGCACTGAAGCAAATCGCATTTTAAAACTAAATGAGCATAGTTACAAAGAGAATATAGAACTGTTAAATAAACAACTTAGGGAAACCGAAGTTGTAGCCTTTAACCAAGCTAATGAAATTAAGTTCTATTTAAACTCCCTAGAAGAAGCTGAGAAACAAAAAGTAGTTTTGGAAGTTGAAGTAAATTCATTAAAACAAAAACTGCACAGTTGGACTAGTTCTTCTTAGATAGTCCAACACTTAGTGAGAGAATGCAACAACGGGGAGGGTTTGGGTACAAAGTGGTTGCACCACCACATGAGACGTTGTTTAATGCAAAATGTAAACCAATAAATAACAACCCAATCAAGGATCATGTGGTGTCCACTCTTCTTGTAAGTGATCCAGATTCCACAAGTAAACTTAATGAATCTGTCACTAAACAAAAGGAAACCACTTTAAAATCAAAAGAGAAAATGCCTATTGTTAATTTGGATTAACAATTTGAGGAGGTTAAGGTAACGTCAGGTTCAAACACGTCTAAGTCTGAACCTGAAAAGACCAAACAAGTTAAACAACCACGAGCATCATGTCTAAGTCCAAACAAACAAAAGGGTAAAGATGTTGAAAAGGTTTAAACAAGAAATTTTGTTAAACAAGCTAAAACATTTAAACAAGCAGTGTCAAAACCCAAACAAAATAAAGGCACACATGTGTCACACACTTCTCCACAGAACAGTTACACCAACATGTCAAAAGTAGATCATGCTACAATTGTGGAAAGTATGGACACATCGTGTCTAATTGTCCTTACTATCAGACACCAAGGAAAAGAATTGAACTTTATGACACTAAAACGAGCTCTTTAAAAAGGAGCTCCATGACTCTACTAAAAGGAGTCAGTGACCCTAAAGTTCAACCCATTAGCCAATCGTCTGTTTACCACAAACATGCTTTACACAAAACTGCCTTATGGAAAGAAAAATCTAGTTCCATGTCTGATAATAAGAACAAAAAGACGAATGATCTTCCCTCACCCTTAAAAGGATAGTGGGTGGAATTTATGATGTGTGATTCTTCTGGGTCACCCAAGCCAGTTAAGGCTTGGGTCCCTAACCTCAACTAATGATTTCCATTGAATGTGCAGGGTGTTCGCTATAGTGCTACCACAAATACTTGGATCGTAGATAGCAGAAAATCCAGGCACATGACTGGGAACCTGACACTCCTATCAAATGTCAAACAAATTAAAGGAGGTCACGTTTCATTTGCTAGAAACAAAGGAGGTTACATCACCGCTCAAGGGGAAGTGGGGAACCAGAAAGTGAAGTTTGATAAGGTA